>JADKLZ010026079.1:251-11663 GCA_021533235.1 Biomphalaria straminea | reverse complement strand
CTATCTATCTATCTATAAAAGACGCTGGATCTATATTTGATGCATTTTGCTAAGTTTTCTTTTTTTCTTTAAATCATGTCTAGAAAATAACGGAAATAAATACCAATAAAAAACTAAAAATAAATTAAGGAAAAGAAAAAATATATGTATTACAACTTGAAAACGGAAAAAAATATATGCAATTTCTATTTTTATTTTATAAGTAGACTGATTTTTTTTTAGAAATACCTAAAAGAAAATACAAAGGTTTGATAGATTTTATAGATCAATTTTTGTACAGTTTTGCTCGTTTGAATGTTGATCTAATTTTATTACAGAAATAAAACTTTTGCAAGAAAAAGTCAACGTGTCCTAAAAGAAATGGCCATCTCAGCTTTTCAATGCCTTCTGTTTGGTACTCTGTGTGTCCTTGTGGCCTCAGGTAAACATCAACAACATGTATCTTTTACAAGCCGAATTCAAATTCAAATTACGTTTTGTTATACTCCATTTCTGTATTTCTTTAGTCGTAAATATTAATTCAGTGGATAGTTTGTCTTTACTCGAAAACATTACACTGCGTTATAAATAAACACAGAAACGAAATCACCAATACAAATTTTAAGCACTCTTAGATTTCTTAATGAATAAATTTAATAATAATAATTACCTCTTTAAATCTAAATAGTTTTTAAATTCAAACTATCAAACACTGATTCAATAAACTGTGTGCAAAACAAATCTACATCGACACTCAAATTACGTTTATAAAGAGAAAAGCTGAAAATAATGTTTTGTGTTGCTATATAAGACTACTAGACAGATATTACCCGCTGCCCGCGGGTCTTAACCTGCGTATTGCTGATGTAGTCAGTGATATAGTGCATTAGAAACAATTAAAGAAAATAATAATGTTATAAGTAAAGCGAATGCGTGAATTCACGTTAAAAAAATTATGAATGGAGCTAAAAATGGCCAATTGACCTTAATTTACGAGATATTAGGATAATAGTTGCAATCATGTAAAAATGCTTTAGAAAACACATTTCAATGTTAATTTGATTAAAATATGAAATGAATGGACTATAATTAGTATGTTCATGTGTTAAAGCTTAAAACTATCTTTGCGAAGAGAAGTTCTATCATCTTAGAGTTGAATTACGGTTTTAGACCTAGACCTAGATGATAGTAGATCTAGGAATAGAGAGATGTGTAAACCTTTTGGTAATGTCTAATGAAAGTATGTTCAACAGGATATTTATATTCGCAGATAAAAAGAATGAATTTATGTAAAAATCCTTTGGAAACACAAATTCGAAGCTAAATTTTGTTAAATAATGAAATCATTAGACCATATTTTGTATTTTCATGCGTCAAATAAAAATCTATAAATGCAAAGTGTATTCCTTAAAATTAGATCTAGATCTAAATCCTTTCGATCTTTTCTTTTGTCAACATTGTAAACAAAGCCTAGATCCATAAAATAATAGACCTGTAATATATAGAGTTGGTCAACATTATTTTTTTTGAGGATCTTATGTTTGTTTTAGGGCTGCAATACATACACTACGGTCTAAGTTGGTACCCAAGGAACATTTCTGCCAAGTTTAATCAAGATTGGTCAAGCGGTTTTGATTTCTATTCGATACATACATACATACATTTTCAACTTTACAGTATAGATATAAGAATACAACTATGTAGCTAGACTACGTCTGTCATGTGGACATTTCAGAAACGAGAAATTTTATTGAAAATCTGATTTCACCGTATTTCGTAGCGTACTGATGTAAAGATCTAAATATAAAGGCCAATTCGTGTCTTTTAGAAAGCAAACATTAGTTTTCTATATTAATTTTGCTAGCCATTTATCATTAAAATACACCACTATTAACAGCAACACTTTAACACTAACGAAAATCTATAATTTTATGTATATCATCAATACATTTTTATCATCTACAGTACGTTTATTCAATGGTCAAAATAATGTTATATGTTACCGGAATACTAAAAACTATACAATAGTAGTATTGCCAATCCACCATGATCTGTGGGATGAACTTCTAAAAGGTCAAAATAAAACCCCATTATCATTTAATGACATCCGTAAACAGTAACCTGGACTTCGATGTCATAAATCATGTCATGTTCACGCTGGCAGTATTCAGTCAGGCGCCATGTAGGAAATGGTAAATTGTGACTGAGTAATTGTAGTTTATCAAGCTTTAAGTTAACCTTATGTATAAAATAAATTGGTAAAGTTAGCTTTAGACCATAGGAAATATGTTGTTGAGGATAGGCATAAGCGACAAAAAGGGAAGTCTATACCGAAGACATGTAGACAACGGTTACGTCTGTTGTACAGGTGGAGAAAAAAAAGTATGTCACAGCTAAGACTGCACAGCCACATGAAATACTACAGAACATATACCCTTCCCCCTTTTTTTTCGTAGCTTTTAGCCTACAACTTCTGACATTCTTGCTGAAAATGTTAAATCATTTCAGTCAGGATGGCTGCCTGGTCGTGCGGTTTGCGCGCTGGATTGTCGTTTAGATTTATCGATGGTCCAAGGTTCAAAACTTGCCCGCTCCCAACCCTCGTCGTCCTGCGTGAGGTTTGTCTATCTTCAACACTGAAGGAACACCCGAAACATGTAAAACATTTTACAAAAACAGTCTTTCTTCATTTCTTACCCATGGATGATAACACAAGCTCTTTTTTGCTGTCTTGTTATAGTCTATTTCAAGAGTCTCTATTCTCTCAATAACACCGTGACATCGACATATGTGTCCAATCTAATTCAATCAGAACTAGTCATTTCTGGAGCGCACAAATAAATGACGACATAAGCAATTTTTCCTATTTCAATGAGGTCATTCAAGTTAACAGGGTCAAAATTTAGCCATCTGCCTCTCAGCTTCTGAATTTTCTTTGGTATAGTTTATGATCTATCAAAATATATAAATGAGCCAAGTTTTAAGGGGAGGGGTGTTTGTCCAGGAAAACCGACGACTTGACCGAGTTTCATTCATTGATTAACATGCATTGCTAGATTGACACATAAAATGCGTAGGACGTAATTAACTTTTTTTTGATGTAACGTCCGTAATATATAAGAATAGCCTGACTAAACGTCATTCCTGCTGTTTGCCTTTAAACGTAAATTTAATTTAAAGTGAAGTAAAAAAAAAAGTATCCCTCTCAGATATTTAGATCTATGGAGCAGATGACGTAAAGATCAACTGATTCTGTGGCTCAATGTTCGCGAGCTTGTCATATGGCCAACACAACAAGTTTTATTTATTCCCAACAAATGCAAGGTACGCTTTAGAGTTGGATGGGCTAATGAGCGCCCTCTATGTCTTTGGATTAAAAATGTAAATTTGAATATTCAGGATTCTTTGTATTGAAATGAAGTTACTTTGAAAAATATTGTTAACGGTTATAATGTTCTTCTCTTCCTCAGATATTAAAGTGATCTTGGATAACGCAAAGGTTTTATCTAAAGGAACTTTCGCCAATAAGCTGTATTACATTTCTAAACCAACTGTTGCCGGCTTTACTCAAGCCAGGGACTGGTGTTCTGCAAATGGTGGAGGTTACCCTGTTGAGATAAATACTCTTGAAGAGTTTTCATTCCTGGAATCTCTAGTCAAACCAAACAGTGGCCTTAGAGCGTTCATTGCAGGCACAGATGCCAAGAAAGACGGCACTTGGATCAGTCAACGAACTGGCACACAACTGAATGTTTTTGACTTGTCAGCTGGAGAGCCTAACAATTATGAGAGGCAAGAAGATTGTCTTGAGCTGATCGCCGACAGGGCCGGAAGGTTGAATGATGTTCCATGCAATAACCCGATTGGAGTTTTTAATGCACTGTGTGAAAAGGATTTGTTTTAAACAAATATTGTTTATCTTGTCGGCTAAATTATGAGATAGAAATAAATTTTTCTGAACCTGTCGATTAATAGTTCACTTTTTTTTGTGTTTATGTAAAAAATTAACTGTAGATTTATTTGCAGGCAAGCGAACAATCAGGGCCAGATTTAAGTATGAAGAGTTCCCGGTGCAGGATTTTTGTAGACGATATTCTTCACTTTTTCGAAAGCTTAATAAAGATCAAATGTTGTATAATCTATGATATATTTGTAAAATACAACTTACACCCCTATCGCTAAAGAAATCTCTTAAACTTTCGTCACATGTCGAAGAAAAAAGCGTACGAAGGACTATGTTTTTTTTTTCGCCCGGGGTGGGGGGTTGCGGATATGTGAAAGTGCTACTACATTAACTTGCCCAGAATATGAATGCGTGTGTGTCGAGCGCCAATTATGAGACGGGTCTTTCCAAATCAATTTAAAAGTTAATGTCTGAAAAATTACGATGCCTTCGTTAAAATAAACGAAAATTAGGTTCCAGAGAGAGAAAGCGAGAGAGAGAGAGAATTTGGGTACTTCTAAATTTAATATAATTTACCTTTGTTATTAAATATATATTTTACATATATTAGTTTTTTTAAGTGTATATCTTCAAGCTTGTGGAGCTGGAGCGCTGCGTAAATCCAAAGTCGCATTTGTATGTTTCGATCATGCTACATGTGGACACTTTTGAATCACATTGATGTTTCCAGCCGACGTAAGAGTTAATGTGCTAGCGTTAACGTTTCTAACCCCTCAAAGTTCGGTTATATTTTTATCTTTATTGTAGAGTAATCCCTCCTGCAATCCATTAAATCTGGGCCTGCCAACAATACAAAACAAAAGTATTACAGATTTTAATTCTTAAAACTCCACAGTGATCCACACTACAAACTCTAAACAAGGTAAACATAAAATGTTATATCTACGGTCAAGAAGTTTGCTCTGCTCACCCATGAACTTAAAACACAAATTCACGGAAAAAAACTGGTGAACTATAGCTGCAATAAAACCTGTACAATTTAGTTCCCAATATGGCTTGTAGCGCCGGTACTAATGAAAACAAGAGCAAGAAAAGTGTGATATATCTTAAAACGTAAAACTAATACAGCTCTACTCTTGCTAAGGGTTAAGGTAAGTTGCACAGGATAGCATACCAGTTAATTGTTTTACAATTGTATACAATTCTAGATAAAATACATACATGATAAATATTACGCTACATAAGTAGCCATATTGAAAGCGATTCTTTTATTTTTTTCTTGGCATTAGCCTTGGATGAAATTTCTGACAACAGTTATGTGCTTTGAAAGAAATTAGTGATAATTTTAACATCTCAGAATAACTTATTAGCCTTTGAGAATTTAGAAATCAGACGGTCAGACATATTTGAGAATGTTAAGTCAAGTTTAGAAAAAATCAGAAAATTAATTATAGAATACCCAAAAGTGTTAGGCCTACTAAATTAAGAAAAAAAAATGTTACTTGTAACTGACCCAATATGTCCGAAATACAAGAATTGAAAGGACTAAATGGACATAAACATTTGTGTGGCATATCTAAATTTGGACGAATTGGCGCGTTAAAAAGTTTGGTCTTTTCAGTTGTAAACTTCCCTCTAATGCTGAATGAGTCACCCATGTGTAATATTAGTGCATTATTATTTGCATTGGATAACCATATTAATATACATTATATAGAAATATATATATATATATATATATATATATTGACACACACCACTCAGGCCAGTAACACAGGTCAACGGGTTTTATAAACAAGGGAGTTTACTACTAGTGCACGCAAGCGTGACTTGTGCTATGGTAATAATAATAATAATAATAATAATTTTATTTATAAATCGCTGTTAACAAACAAAAATGTAGGCTCAAGGCGCTGTAAAAACATTATAAACACAAACGATTGACATGACAAACTAATCTGAAAAAGTTCTAAACAAATAAGTCTTAATGTTCTTCTTAAAAGTGGTGAAGCATGTTGTCTGTCTCAGATCGATTGGGAGTGAGTTCCAAACCTTTGGTCCGTGAACTGAAAAAGCCCACAGACCCTAGCTTTTTAGGGAGAAACGTGGCACCACTAAAAGCGTTGAGTCCATTGAGCGTAGGGCTCTCTGTGGAACATATGGAGTAATCAGTTCGCTAAGGTACAAAGGAATCTCATTGTTGTATATACACTGATGACAAAGTGTGGCGACCTTGTGCTCGATTCTTGCTTTCACGGGAAGCCAATGGAGCGCGCGCAAGAGCGTAGTAGCAGAATCTCGTCTTGTTTTTTTAAGAACTATTCGTGCGGCGTTGTTCTGAATACGTTGCAGCTTGGCTATTTTGTCATCGGGTATACCTGCTAGTACGGCGTTGCAATAGTCAAGGCGGGAGAGTATGAATGCCACAGCTAGCGTTTTTGTAGACTCCGTTGTTAGATATGGTCGGATCTGGCCTAATCTGCGCAGCTGCAGATAAAGACCCTTGTAGAGCTGTCTTATGTGTGGGTCGAAGGATAGTGTTGAGTCAAAGAAAACTCCAAGATTCCGCACTACATGGACATAAGAAACCTGGCACTTCGTGATAAAAAGAGAATCTGTGCTCTCGACCTTAGAGACGTTGTTCCGAGTGCCAATCTTAATTATTTCTGTCTTGTCTTCATTCATCTTCAGCTTATTATCAACCATCCAATCGCTCACCCTTGCAACGGTGCCACTGATTTTTTCTGCCAGATGCGACACCTCTGAGGGTACTGAGGAATCGTATAACTGTGAGTCATCGGCAAAAAAGTGGTATAAGATGCCTGTTGGCCGTATGACACCGCTGAGTGGATATGTATACATAGTGAACAGTACTGGGCCTAGAACTGATCCTTGGGGTACCCCGTACTTCAAGAGTAAGCTTGTTGATTCTGTCCCATTTACTACGACACTCTGGGTGCGTTCAGTCAGGTAGGATCCAAGCCACTTTAGGACGATTCCTGCTAAACCAAAAGTGGCAGAGAATCTGGCCATCATAATTTCATGGTCAAGCGTATCAAAAGCTGCGGACAAGTCCAGCATGGAAAGAATTGATATGTGGCCTATATCGGAATTGTGAAGTAAGTCGTTTAGTACCCTGACCACTGCTGTCTCTGTGCTACGGCACTTCCTATATGCAGATTGCAATTCTTTCAAGAGACAGTACTGTTCAAGATAGAAAGAATTTGTGCTAACACGATGCGCTCCAGAAGCTTTGACAGAAAGGGTAGATTTGATACCGGGCGATATTTGTTTTTAGACATTCCGGGTCAAGACTGGATTTCTTCAATAAGGGCCTGACAAGTGCATGCTTAAATTGCTGTGGTACAATGCCTGAAGTCAGTGAAGAGTTCACAATGTTAGTAATTGTGGGTACAAGCTCATCTAAACATTCAAGGAGCAATGAAGTAGGAATGGGATCAAGGTCAAATGACTTATTTGGCATCTTTAAAATAGTACTTTTGACATAATCTTCAGATACACGCTGAAACTCGCAAAAAGGAGAATTGGAGAGTGGTCAAGCTGTGTTGAGTGGGAGGGCATATCATTTCTGATCTGCTCAATCTTGCCGATGAAGAATCTATTGAAGGAATCAGGGAGTTCAGATATTGGGATAGAAGACGGCAAACGTTCGTTATTTGCTCCCCCTAACATTTCAGCGGGGATTCTAAATAGCTATTTTGAAGAATCAGAAGTTTCGATTTTTTGTCGAATATGACTAGCTTTTGCATCTCTAATCATACGGTTCACCTTGTTTTTTTCTAGGATGTATATTTGTCGATGTATCGTCAGACCTGTCTTTTGAAATGTACGTTCGGCACGTCGGCGAATAAGTTTGGCAGTCTTTATGTCTTCCGTCATCCACGGTGCAGATGGCCTAACTGAGACTGTACGAGTGACAAGAGGTGCATGGCTGTCCAGCAACTTTTTCAAGCAAGAATTGTAATCGCTCAGAACGTCTGTGTTGCTCTGTTGCAACAGCAAAGAGGTCACGTCCATTTTGAATGAGGCAATGTCTATGGCTTTAAGTTTATGGGACGTCACATTTTTCTTTGGTCTTTTTGCTTTTGATAGGCGCATTTCAAATTGTACAACAAAATGATCTGACAAGCCACGGTCTAATACATTGAGATTGGCTATAAGTTCACTTGCATTTGTAACAATCCAGTCGAGAGTATGGCCTTTGACGTGTGTCGGAACATTTATCAGTTGGTCCAGGTTGCGATCCTGAAGCGCATTTTTCATCGAAACCGCGTATGTCGCATTTTCACTGTCAAAATGCAAGTTCACATCGCCTATGACAAACAGATCTTTTGTTGCTATGTGACTGTCAAGGAGGTCTTGGTCATGGACTAAAGGCCTTTACGGTCGAGAGACAATGTGTAGAAAGACAGTTGGGTCCAGGACAGCAAGAGAGCGAGTCTTGAAAATGTAGCTATACAGCTAGAGAGACTTGTTATTAGTTATAGGCAGTTCTGTTGTTTAGAAAGCATTTGAAGTTAGGTAGCCAATTGTGTGTCGTATTGGCTGTTGATGTAATTTGTAAATAAATCGTCACCTTGTTACTAGAAAGTTTTGTTGTCGAGTTCTTTGTTAGATGTGTTGTGTTGTGGAGCAGTTGGGACAGATGGCCTGGTAAAGAAAGTGGTAACAATATATATATATATATATATATATATATATATATATATATCGCTACTTTCATACTTATAGTATGCTCATAGCCGCTAGCGCTATGATCCAATATCATCAAGGTTTTCTGTGTTGCTTTTAGCGCTCAGTAAACACAACTCTGCTCGAGTCGAGTGTCTAACCTCGAGCCCTCTTTATAGGTAGCCAAGCCAAGCAAGTTCAAGATTAGTCTTTCGACCACACTTCCCACAAAGGTTTACAAAAGATGGGCTTATATTACTGATACTCAAATGCAAGAAAATGCAATACAATCAATCGTCTGTGCCTAAGCGGAAAATGTTTTGTTTATTAACTCAGTAAATAACGAAGTGACCTTTCAAATACCTGAATCAAATGTGTTGTCACGGAGGTTAATGTTTTTGTGCGAAATATCAGATCGGTAGATTAGTGAAAAGTTGTAAAAATAAATGATACTATAATTTTTGACTACGAAGGAACTGTGAGTTATAGTAGGAATTGATAAATACAGTGAGTTATTTAATAATTATTGTCTAATACCGTCTTGCTAATCATTGACAGTCAATGTTCTCTTGGATATTGTCATAGACAGATTACATTGCATTGAACACATAGACGACAAGTGCAGTATAACACTTTGGTCGTGAAGTCAGGCGATATTAGTAATGCGTGGAATGTCTGTCCATCCGACCTGTTTAGATCTCGTAAACTAGAAGTGAAAATCCGACATCATAATAGTTTAGACCATTTAAAGTTCCGATGAAATGACTACTTTTTTCCTTTCTAAAAACGAAAAATCTAATTTTTTAAACCACCCACACAAGCAGGTTTTTTTTATATATAAAAATGCACCACTTTTACAACTATTTACTATTAATTCTGTTGACCACTCTGGACTCTGTTGTAGAGGAGATATCTACCATATTAGTAACACATTTTTGCAAATGGTTTAAGATTTTTCGTCAATTTGTTGTTTTTTAGCGGCCCCCGTAAGGGGAAAAAGCCGCTATTAGGTTTGTGCAAAATGTCCGTCTGTCCGTCTGTCACACTCAGGGCGTCGAAACTAGAAGAGATATGAAAAATATTTTTTCACCATTAAATGCGGCTTGAAAAGTTTAGGTGCAACGGCTACTTTTAGTTTTCTAAAAGCAAACCGTTTAATTTATAAAAATTATTCTGCAAGCAATTTTTTAATAATAAAACACCAATTGTGAAGAAATTAGGTAAATGTAAGGGAGGAAATGTTACTACAAAAAATGCTCTTGGCATGTAGATATCACACACATTTTTTAAAATGACTTTCTGTCTGTCTGTCCGTCTGTCAGACTCAAAGCGCCAAAACTAGAAGAGATACGAAAAATATTATTTCACCATTAAATGCGGCTTGAAAAGTTTAGGTGCAACGGCTACTTTTAGTTTTCTAAAAGCAAACCGTTTAATTTATAAAATTAATTATGCAAGCGATTTTTTAATAACAAAACACCAATTCTAAAACAATTACGTAAATGTAAGGGAGGAAATGTTACTATAAGAAATGCTTCTGGCATGTAGATATCATGCACATGTTTTAAAATGAACTTTTAGCAGCGGCTTTCGTGTACTAGCGTAAAGCCCGGAAATGACATGATACTAAACTAATTTCTTAATTTTTTTAAAAAATCAGATTTTTTTAAAAAAAATTGTTTAGTGCCCCCATTAGAATGAAATAAGCATATTTTTGTGCGTTTTGTCTGTTGGTTGGTCTGTCCGTCACGGTTAGAAAAAAACATAAAAGGCTTTTGAAAATATGATTTAATCTTTACTGTTCTTTCAGAAATATTGCGATAGTTTAAGGATAGGAGCACACAGGAATTGAGCCAGGGACTTAGAAGGAACATCCGAAACATCTTGCGAATAGGCGGATCTGACAGGGATCCGACTCCGACGGGGGCCGCCTCTGAGTTTGTGTATCACACAAACTCTCTTTGTAATCTTGTTTTATTTTTACATTTGCATAACAAAGTTACACACGTTCTGTCTTACTTACTACTACATTTTCACACCAACAAATGTTTACTTTTTTAAAGAGAAAAAATCTATTTAGTATGCAAATAATTTTCACATAATTTAAAACATTAATTGATAAGTAGTTTTTCGTATTATCGCGTGAACTGCAGTGCCATACCACCACCATAGAACACGTTTTTTTTTTCTTTACGATTTAAATAAGAGATCGGCCCTTTACAAAACAATTCAATCAATTAGATATTCATTGTAAGACATTTATTAGGCCAACTAACTTCACATTCACGTTCACCTATCATTTGGTCTGCTGGACCGCTGGGGCACCACACAATATCTGTCAAACTTCTTTCTCCATTCTTCTCTGTTATTTGTCTTTGATAGAAATTCATTCTGATGTTCTTTCTGAAAATATTGAAACCTGCCTTGTTACCTGTCTGGGTGGTCCACTTCGGGGGCCGATTTAGAGTTTGTGTTTCCACACAAACTGTCTTTACAACCTTCTTGTTTATTGATTCATGTTTTGTTAGGCACAATAAATAATTATTTAAAGTATCAAGTTGATCGGAGAATTCGTGAGGGAGAAATAACGTTAATAATAATAAGGGGATTAAATCCAACAAATTTAACAATACTTGTGAATACTGAAGTAGTAGTTTCCCTTGTTGGTATCAAGCACAATAATTAATTACATGAATATAATTGTTTAATTAGTTACTTTTTATATTGATTCATATCTTATCCTAAATAGATAGATAGATAGATAGATAGACAGATAGACAGATAGATAGATAGATAGATAGATAGATAGATAGATAGATAGATAGATAGATAGATAG
>JADKLZ010026076.1:62764-72785 GCA_021533235.1 Biomphalaria straminea | reverse complement strand
CCACTTTTTATTACAATGATTTAAAATTTTTATAACATACTCACTAAAAAATGTGAATATTTAATAAATAATATTATCGACTTTTTCATTACATAAGAATCAGATTTTTTCTAAAATTACTAAATACTTTCATTGTCTGTTTGTTTTGTTCACAGAAACCTGCGGAGCCTCGCTAAAAGCTGGAGAAAATCAATTTCAGTTCCGGGAACCTTCCGGAACATCAGACTCTGACACTGACAGTTGGGGCCTTGTTGAGTTTATCCAACACGACGTCATCAAAACTCGGAATTATATCCGAAACGACGAGATAATTTTCAACTGTCGTGTGAGACTCCTTCAATAGCAGACGACATTCTAACCTTGCAACGAATGACAAAATAACGTAGATCTAATGATCATAGTTTTTGAGAGAGAAAACGTTGTAAGGACTTTTTTTTTTATAAAAGCAGAGAATTTATAGTTCTGAATGTTTATGTGAACTATACTTTCAAACATATCTTCAAAGACGATATTAACGGTTTAACGTTGGTGAAAATTGACTGTACCAATCATTCCATTCTTGTTCTATGTACATTGTGGCGTTCTTCTTTTTCGGAGTTAATAATATTTAATGTATATACCGCTGTTCACTAATTTAGTCTCAAGACGCTAAGATAGCACGACAAACAGGAACACGAAAGTTAAAATGACAAAGTAATCTAAAAAGTTCTGAACCGATAGGTCTTAGTGTTTATCATGAATGTTATCTGTTTAAAGTCAATGGGGAGTGAGTTCCTAACCTTGGTCCATGTACTGTTTAAAGCCTGCAAGCCGAGACGTTTGAAGGAGAAAAGTGGCACAACTTGAAGCCTACAAATTATGCAGAGCAGGGCTCTCTGAGAAACTTCTAGAGTGATCAGCTCACTAAGGTACAAGGGAACACAGCACCACTAGAAGCCTTGAGCAAGTGGAGGACAGTGGTTCTCAGGGACACACATGTAGTAATCAACTCATTAAGCTACAAGGGCATTTCATTGTTGTAGATCTGAAGTATTTGTGTTATCTATATTATCTTTATATTTAAATGTATCACACAGAGTCTCGTATTACATAAACATACCCAGAATGTATACAATATTAACTCGGCTATAAGTTCAACCTATTCAAAGACATATCTACCTAAAATAAATATAAATCAAACCTATGAAATTAACCACAGTGACATATAAAAAGCATGCCATAGCACACCATAAACGATCGACGGTATTAACCAATCAATGAACATTAGCCTGCAATGAATAGCAATAAACATTTGTAATTTCCACTATTTTTTATAGTTCGGTGCTATGAATCTATTCAGACATGCGAAGATCCTGGGCCGTTTCTTTGATTATTATTTGATTTTTTTTCATGTGATGGCCATTAAATTTCTTGCCAAAACGAGTAAGGGACACAATTTGCAGCTTTCCTGGACATCTAGAACGTATTTTTAATCTCTTTTTTTCCAAGCTCCTTAACCAAGACCAATCGCTATAGAGGACATAAACACTGACCTGCAACGTCAATACTTATGGGCAGTTTAGAACGATAGCTCGTTGCATCATCGCAGGTCTGTACGACGTGGCAACAAACTGTTGGTCTAAACTTCCTCAGGTTGTGACGTTGCAGGCGATTGGTGAGGCCTTCTATAATCAACGGCCTACGGGACTGTATGTGCAGTGGAGCATAACGAAACTTTTTTTCTCTAGACTGTAAGGAGTGGTCTATGATTGAGTCACGAATGACATATCCTATTCGAAAATCAGTGTGTATTTACAAGAAGAACATAGATCTGAGGTTATCCTTACCCCAAAGCGATAAGCCCTGCCACATAGATCTACATTTAAAAACGCTTCCCTTGCGCCGTCAGAGCATGGAATGGATTGCCTGAGCTAGCCAGGAAAACCATTGACTTTGCATAATTTAAACCATTGGTTAATATGCATGACTGAA
The DNA here is from genome assembly GCA_021533235.1 of Biomphalaria straminea. Classification (NCBI taxonomy): domain Eukaryota; kingdom Metazoa; phylum Mollusca; class Gastropoda; family Planorbidae; genus Biomphalaria; species Biomphalaria straminea. The sequence continues at coordinate 70,814 of JADKLZ010026076.1, read as the reverse complement.
TGCATGACGCGTAGGACGTAATCATCTTCTTTTTTGAAGTAACGTATGTATTGTATAAGATAATATAAGATAAGAAAGTAGACTGCAGATTCTTAGAAACTTGTACTTAGGAAACTCATTACTATTGGCTCGCTTCATATGAGCACGTGACTGGTTGACTAATGTGTGAGAAGATCAATTTGATAGTACTCTGTAGTCTTGCCAACTTTCCCGCTTTCTAGCACTTTTTAAAATCTGGAATCGCTGCCCAACATCTGTGGAAGAAAAAACAAGACGGTGGGAAAAGTGTCAAACTACAAGCTTGGTTGAACACTATTTGATTACAATGCAGCAAACTTGGAGTAGCAGCTTTTATCAAAGTTCTCTCTGCCAATGGAGCCATGTTAAAAATGTGTCTTGAATCGTCATAGTTTGAAAACGTTCATAAGTTTTTTAAGGCTTTTTTCTAGACGATGCTGAGAATTGAGACTTTTTTAGTAGCAGCCTGTCAGTAGTAAGAGATATACTTACCTTAGACGGATCCGAACTATTGTTAATACTGTTAGTATAAAGCAAGACATAATATCTTTACATAGTAGTAGCTCATCTAGTCCCCACTTTCAGACCATGTGATCTCTGGGGCAGATGATGTAATGGTCATCCGTTTTTTGTGGACCACGGTTAACAAGGGTGATATTTGTTCTGCACAACGACTGACATATTTCATTATACCCCAACTATTGTCAGGTACCCAATATAGATGGGTAAAGGCGTCCTAATGATTCCGAAAGTAAAAATCTTAGTATTCAGGATTCGAACCTGGGACCTCCGGTCTCCGGTATTACCACTTGGCCACATCGCCTCCAATTTCATTACATGGATCTCTTAATATCATGAATTGTTAATTAAATAAAATTTAATAATAAATTGCCAATTAAACATATGAATTTTATTTGTGTAATTGAAAATGTGAAATTAACTATAAATATGTCTATATGTATATTTTCATAGTTTATTCTTTGAAGTTTTTCATGATATGTGATTAAACATCCATTGTGTATTTATTAATTCCAATGTCAATAAAACTTACAACATTCCAACAATGTATATAGTATTTTGTATTATTGATAATCCTAATTAGGATATCCTTTAATATTAGGCATGTCCATTCATGTCTTCTTGTAATACTCTTCTTTTTCCTGTTCTGTTCCCTGAAGGAAGTTCTTTGCAAGCAGTCATTTTTTAAACCTTCTGATAAGTAACTCTTTAATCAATACACGTCTCGTATACTTTGTTATCAGTTAATCAAAATAGAAACAATTTAACTCTTTCTCTCCGTAATTATGTACCACACTCTGCTGTAATAAACGTTGGTATCGTAAGTTAGGAGAGAAAGAGTTAAACAAGTTAGCACGCGGATCTATTTTTAACTGTTCCTGGTATTTCTAATTATCTGCAATGAATGGGTTTTTTGCCGATCCACCCTACGCGATCAACGAGTACTTATAAAATTAAACAAAACTTCAAAGGTCAATGCAATATTGATAAGTATTGATAAGTATTGATAAATATTGATAAGTATGGCTTAATCGGATAATTGATTGTGACACTGACTCAGACAATGCGTGACATTCAGGGGAAGAACACTCCAGCTAACTTGTCTAAATATTGTTGTTTTACAATTAATTGTTAAAATAGCTACTAGAGGTTGGGGATTCTGTGATCTGTTATCCTGCGAGGCAGTTGTGTGGTCAATATAACAACCAAAGCAAACATCCAAAAATGCCCGATGCCTCTTAAAGTTATATCAGGCATCTTCAATATATCTCACTGTAGACTAGAGACGTTGGCTAGGATTGATGTCACCCGCCATCATCTTTTTCCCAAATAAAATTTTCAATAAAATTGTGTCATTGTTTTTTTGTAGACACGTCATTTAAAGATAAGATAAGATAATTTTTATTGATCCAATCTAATGGAAAATAAGTTTGATTACAATAGGGTTTGTTGCTGAACATATATGTGTCAGACGCGAATAGCCCAATTTTTCTGTAAAGGAAATTACAAAAGTCATTTCTTCTATATATCTTCTATATAAAATTCAACCACAGACCTATATATACTACAATAAATTTACGTTTTTGATTTCGAGTTTCGATTTATTTAGTGGTTACTGTTTTACTATTGCATACCAAGTATTAGAGTTTAGAAAAACCCAGTTTCTTTTCTTGTGCAATTCTACATATCATTTCTCTGTTAGTAAAGTCCTATATTTAGATCTATGATCTAATTCCAGTCTAGATCCATATAGGCCCTATAAAACTTGAATAGATCTAGTAATAGATTCTATCCTATGCTATTCCTATAGTCATTTTTTATTAGAATAAAGTATAGATATTAATAAAGACTATATGGCGATCTTATTGAAGGCAGGAGAGCCGCTGGTCGCCCACTTTTACGGTATACAGATGTGTGCCAACCTGACATGAAGCTATTTGAAATCGACACTAGCAGCTGGGAAAAAGTAGCACTGGATAGATCCACATGGAAAGAGAGCATAAGAGAAGGGTCTCGGATAGCAGATGCCATACACAACAGAGGCAGAAAAAAGGCTAAAAATGCAGCTGCCACTGGTGATTTTATATGCCCAACATGCAACCGCAGCTGTGTATCAAGGATTGGCCTCTTTAGCCACACAAGACGTTGCAAAGGGAAAAGATCGTCTCACGAGACGTAAAATGCCACAGATATATAGACATAGGACATAGATCTAATAATATAGGCTACCGTAATACATTTACCATAATCTATACTTAACTTAATGTACTTAACTAGATCTATAGATCTATCTATAATTTAGTCAATCTAGATCTATACAATATTCATTATAATACTTCTTCTTATTTAATAAGTTAGTACTTAGACTTAGATCTATTATAGTTTATAATAGATTTACTTTTCAATGCCTAGACCTAATGAAAAAATTGCTAATCATTTCTAATGACTGTTTTTTTTTTATAGTAATAGGCCTACTAGATCTAGGTCTAGACTTAACTTAAATCTAGTCTAAAATAATGACTGTCTAAGACTCGAGATGATTGAGACTTTCAGACACAGATGTTGTTAGTAATACGGTTAATAATTTCGGCAGAATGTCGGCGGGCAAAAACCAAGGTTAGGAGGATACTTATTAGGGAACTCTTGTATGCTGATGATGCAGCATTGTAGCTGACTCTGATATTCAGCTCCAGACCCTGGTTTACAAACTATCTGCTGCTTGCCAGAAGTTCGGCAACCTGCAACCGCAGCTGTGTATCAAGGATTGGCCTCTTTAGCCACACAAGAAGTTGCAAAGGGAAAACATCGTCTCACGAGACGTAAAATGCCACAGAGAGAATGTCGGCTGAAAGTAAACTGTATTCATATATAAAATTCTTTTTTTTTTGTACTAAAAAAATAGGTGCCGGTACTCATGATAGATTGCCTAACTTTCAACTACTAATAAATTAACAATTAACGTTGAAATACTATAAAAGTAATAATTTTTCCAGACATTGAAAAAAGGTGCCGGTACAAGTACCGGTGCGTACCATCACAAAAATATATGTATAACTCAATCTTCTTTCATTTACATTTTTTGCGGGGTTATTTCTACTTAATACATTGATACCGGATCGATTTATATAGGGCCTAAGTATACAAGCAGGATCTCAAGCATTGGATATATTTTTTTTTAAATACAAAGGTTTATGGAAGAGGCAATTATGGGCGCCCACAGGGATGTGCCTCTGAATTCTGAGTAGTCACGTTTTAGCCATTAAAAAATATTAATGAAATACTTCTTCCAGGTGTTTTTTTTTTATTACGTAGATGTAGATTTAATCAGAATCTAGGCGACGCGGTATACTAGAGAAAGCCGAGAAGATCGAAAAGAGCTGGGAAACCATAAAAAAAAAAAAACATCTAGCAATAGACTGTGGAGAGTGACGTGTTTTTGTTGAGGTCATATGTTCTATGAGGAACCCAAAGAAATGATGATGATGAGGGGTTGTCACGGTCAAAGAAGATCTGTGAAGGTAGCTTGAGTAAAAGGTATCATATGCTACAGTGCAAGTGATCTTTGAAGATGCTTCTTTTGAATAAAGATCTCATGACCGTGACAGACATTCCTATGGTGATTTAACAGAAGGCAGGAGATCCGCTGGTCTTCCACTGCTAAGGTACACTGGTGCATGCAAACGCGACATAAAGCTCTTCAAAGTCGGCACTAACAGCTGGGAAAAAGTGGCACTGGATAGATCCACAAGAAAAGTAACATTTAAATGTAAGTCCTGGATTGCAGATGCCAAGCACAATAGAAGTAGAAATAATGTTGAAAGTACAAAGGATTGGCCTCTTTACTCACACAAGAAGTTACAAGGAATAAAATCATTTAAAGTTTAAAATCATTAAAAAATTATTTTTTTTATGTTCATGAAATTGTGTATCGAAAAATGCCGGGTACTTGAAATAAGCTAGTACTAAAAAAACAACACAGATCTTGGGTAAAATACTCATCAAATAAAGTACTGTAAATGTGCACTTTCCCGCGCTATTTTTAACTCTTTTTCTTTTTATAGCCTCTATCTGGTTTGATCTCAACCACCCGTATTTTTGTGCATAATTTTTTTCTCTATCAGGCACACTTATTATTATATCATAATAATGTCAGTTTAATTTATAAAGAGAACTGAAAAATGCAAAGTTATATAAGGAAAAAAGCCACTTCCGGCCCAATAGTTTTGAAAAACGATACGAAACGAAATAGCAGCAACAAACCCTATTGACAACCTCAGAGTAACTAATGTACACAAACAATATTGATGAAAAATTCGAACAACATTCACAACCAGCGCTCTATGAATTTGACTTCTATGTACTTCTCGATGACAGCAGCTGACCTCGTAACACTCTAACCGAAAGTGGGACAAAGGAGTTTTTAAATCTTTCAGTTTTAGTCCTAATGGAAAGGAGATGACCACTTCGTTCAGATCTTATGTAACAGTGGTTTAATGGGTGCAGGTTGTCTTTAAGAATCGTGAGTGATTTGGAAAGGCATCTCTCTTGGAAAATCTCTTCAAGAGATGGTAGCTGTACTTGAGTACTATATAATGCTTCTTAAAATAAGAAAAAAATTAACCAACTTCTATTGTTTGGTTCACACTGAGACTGTATAAAAGCTTATATCAACTCTGTCTATCTGAAACAATGTTTTACACATAATTTTGTCCCACACCTAATCTCGGATCAACTGAAATTTTGTACAATGGTTTCTTTTGCCTGACTACATGTGAATTTATTTTACAAAATTAGTTAATTAACTATTTAGTATCTCGACCAATGGTTTACTTAACTGGTTGTTTAAGCTGAATTATTTCCCTTTAGAGGTCGCCGATCCCAATTGAAATAATAATAATAATAAAAATCTTTATTGTCCGTAAGGAAATTTGTCTTACAATGTGTGCGTTATACCAAACAAAACATTATAACTTAAAATAATAAATAAAATGTACATTCACTCCAGACTCACTCGCAATTTACATGTCAAAATGTCGGGTGTCAAACCTCAAGTCCCCTTCTAGGTAGCCAAGCCAAGCCCAGTACTCTTAGCCTCTCGACCACGCGTCCCACATAACCAAAGCTAAATAGACAAATAGACAATATACAAATAAACAATCTTCTCTAGTTATCAGCCGTCAGTCAATTATTCGAAATTAGGTCGTTCCGCACTTTTTCTTTCGCAAATGCTTTTAAAAACCAATTACGGTAAAATCCACCCATATATCTTTTTCTTTCTCCCCCCACCCCCCCAGTTTTCCCAACTGGTCCAGACAAGTGATTGAATCATAGCTTTTTGAGAAAGCTTAAAGCATGAAATATTGCTAAACAAAAAGTTGTTAAAAATAGTTTAAATCCCAGAGATTTTTTGTTGTTGGTCTAGAATAGTCTAGTTCTTTTACAAATTTAATTACATGACTGATCCAAACTAATTGATACAATTACTCTACGTATAAGTTTTAATTTTGTTTAAGTATTTTTTCTTGTATGTCTTGTTTTGTTTTACTGCAATAATTGTTTCTGATATTCTGGCGTTGTAATGTAGCCGCCTCATTCATACACATTAGTGTCGCCACGGCATTAAGCCATTAAGAGTCAGCGATATTCATCTGGGCACCAATTTTGTTTTGTCGATCTGACGCCAAGTTCAATGTTTTGTGTAACGGATGCATGTGCAAATCTGATGTAGTCGAAGTATTTCTAATGAAGTTAAATCATACTAAGTGCGTGCGTACCTTGTTGAATGTATTACAATCGCGAGCTCTTGAAGCATGCACACCGTCACAAATATAGATAAGGTACTAACAGGAACACAGACTCAATGACTAAGTTCACTCAAGACGAAAATTCAATAACGTTTAATACAGAATGGGCCACAGTCTAGTCAGTCACTAACAACGATGTTAGCCCCTTGAGAGCCTAGCAGTAACTGATTCTAAACGTCAATCTTAACATCTAACCCCAAAGTCGATGTCGTCATTCGTCATTATAAAATATGCGTTCACTGTTGGTCTAATAAAGTGCGCAACCCATCTAGCTAAACTAGATATCTAACATTAAATAGAACTCGTTGTTTTCTACAAACAGAAATGTGTTATTGAAACTTGGATTCTATGGCCACCGTCAGTCGCGAAGCGACTATGGATCATCTCATGGAAATGAGATGAATTCCTGGGCATAAGCTGTGGTCGGAACGATGTCGCCCACACATCAGTTCCCCCCTCTCCACGCAGCTGATGTATCCAAAGGAACGGCAGTGCCGATACAATTTGGGGTCAGCAGCGTCGCAGGTTCTGCCAGAGTGTAGCACTGGGTGCTGCAAACTGCCTTAGGGTCGCCAGCTCCTGATTTTTCCTCAGGGTTGACTCCCGAAGCCTTTCCTTTGATTGGGTATAGCTGCAAGGCAGCAGAGGTTTGAATTCAGAGTTTTCCTTCTCCTAGGTGGGTAGCCAGCCATGGCTAACGAGCCCCTCCTGCCCGAAGCTTACTGGTTAAGGTGCCAGTTACTCGCCTGTGCCCCTTCTCCTGTTAGTAAGAACAGTTCCGCCGGACTCAATATCTGAGCCACACGTTAAGGCCGGGAGTTGGACTGGTTGTCAGAGGCTGTTTGAGACGCATGCCATTAGGAAGCATTTTATAGGTAGTGGAGTGCTTACATCCATTACCACTTCCGGCAATGACAACCTTGCGGAACCGAAACTTGGATACTGTGTTACCAACTCACTGCCAATCGTCTGCGATGTTTTTAAGTTCCATTATCAACCAGGTACGTTGACTTGAAAATGCCCCTTTTTTATTTATTTTTGAGAACTGAATGACATAACAGTGTGGGAAGACTGGTCGAGAGACTAAATAAGCTTGAACTTGTCTACCTATGGAGGGGGTTCGACACACGACTCGAGCAGAGTTGTGTTTACTAAGCGTTTAAAAGGAGCACGGAAAACCTACTCCTATATACCCCCCACACACACCCACTGGTCCACAAATGAGATTGTATGATAGCGCTCTGAGCATGCTATAAGCATGAAAGTAGCACTATTTAAATCTATAATAAAAAAAAAACAACTCCAAACCTCTGGTTTGGTAAACAAGTTGTTTATTTTTTAAAGAACTTACACTTTATTTATTTATGTTTTGGCAATTAAGTTATTTTCATGTTATAGGGAGCAAATATTAGGGAAAAAGTTATCTTCTGATTTGCTCGATACATCTAAGCATTCATAACGAAAATTCATAACAAATATTTATAAAAAAAATTCATAAAAAAAATTCATAAAAAAAATTCATAACAAATTTAATTTAAAAAATTCATAACAAATATTGATAACAAATTTCATAAAAAAAATTATAACAAATATTGATAACAAATTTCATAACAAAAATTCATAACTAATATTTATAACAAATTTCATATACAAAATTATATATCAAATGGTTTACTGATAAAAAATATGTGTCAAATGGTTTACTGATA
>JADKLZ010026076.1:18107-32641 GCA_021533235.1 Biomphalaria straminea | reverse complement strand
CCAGGGGATGAAATGACCGGGGATGAAGTGACCGGGGATGAAGTGACCGGGGATGAAATGACCGGGGATGAAGTGACCGGGGATGAAGTGACCGGGAACCGGTAATTCTTGCTATTGAGCGTGATCTATGTAGGAGATAGCATTTTTATGATGTACCGTATGACTTCGCTTCACGCAAGTCTCGTAAAGTAGGCCTAATTCTGTACGTAGTAAAGAATGAATAAAATGCGTAGACGAATTTATTTTCTAATACAAACTCTTAAATTTCACTAATAATCCGTATCCCTACCCAAACTTTGCCCTGTGAAATCCGTAGATTGTTTTCTTTTTTCTTTTTTTTTCGCCTCTAAATTTATGTGGAGTAACTCTAGTCCAACTTGCAGAACTAAAAGAGTTATCTTTCCATGACTTCTTGGTCACAATGGGTAAGTCCGGCCCTGCTATTCAGTGACAGGTGAATACAACTTGTTTTTTTTTTTTTTTCGCCTCTAAAGTTACGTGGGTTAACTCTAGTCTGACTTGAAGAAATAAAAAAGTGATATTTCAATTACTTTTTGGTGTCAGGAATGGATGAGCCATGAATAGAATTTTATAAATAGATTCAATCCTTTAAAAAAAAAGGTGCATAAAGTTGAAGAATTCCGCACCTTTGATGATATCTATCAAAAATGTGAAAGCTATTTCCCTTATTAGATACAAAAAATAGTAAATCGCTAAGAATCAATTGATTTGTTTATTATTAATGTTTTGTCAAACACAAAAAAATAGTTGATTGAAATATCTACTTGATCGGAGAATGCTTGAGGGAAAAGCGAGAACAGATATTTTTATACTAACAAAGAAAACTAAGTTTTTAGTAATTATGGATATGGAATTTGTTGGTATAAAAAAGGTAATAACTTGGTATTAATTTTCTTATTCCTTGTTTTTTTTTATTGATTCATGTCTTGTCTATGGAAATAAATAATTATGTAAGGTTACAACTTCATACGAGAATTGGGTGTGAGAGAATTGGGTGTGGGAGAAATAACGTAAACACATTGTACACCAGAAAGACAAAGAAAGTTAGTCGATAAAAGCTTTTTAATAATGAAATGAGAGAGGCCAGTTCATTTTTTGCCTTGTCCAATCAGCTATTCTTTGGGTGTCTCTTTCCTCCTTCACTTTACCTTGAAGGATGACTTAAGAGTCAGACAGAGACGCATGTCTTACACAAGAAACGAGCTCAGATCTTCTCTCTCTTTTCATATTTAATAAGATATATATATATATATTTTTGCCAGCCAGTGTTCAGTTGTAAAATACTGATTCATAAATTTTGCTGAGAAACATTTTAAAATGTATGAAAAGACCAGGGGTTATATTGTGTATATTGTGATTTTTTTTATTAACTTTTTTCTATTTTAAATAATAATACTTTCTGTTTTCTGTACACCCATTTTACCGAATATCTGTTTATTTTTAATTATGGTCCCTAGAAGGAAACCTACGATATAAACATTATATATAGTGTATAACCAAACAAAAGTAAATGTCAGACTTTATGCATTGTTTAATACATTATTAATTTCATTATTTAGGAGAAATGGAATACGAGAACTCTACCGTGTGATTAGTCATTATTTAATTAAAAGTATGCCAATAAATATGTATTATACAAATATGTTCAAAAATATATTAATTATAAATAATATAATAATTCTATTAATTATGTAATGTTATAAATAAATTGTCATGACATTATTATATTAACTTTAAGAAACGATTGATTAATAATACAATATCAGGTGGCCGAGCCTTGCTCGGTTAAATAATTTCTTAAGAAAGGTTATATAACCGAAGTCATTTTGGGAATATTTTTTGTAATTACGAAAATGAAAGATCGGATAAAGACCACTAATATGAAGAGTAGCTGTAGTGTTATTTTAGTTCTAAATGTAATTGTACATGGCGATTAAATATGAAATCCCTTACGTGTAGACAAATCACAGCTCACGTCCGTTTTATAGTTTTACAATCCATTTTTTTTTTGTTGCGTAAAACTATACTATTGTAGGCCTACTATTATTGGCTTGGAAGAAAGACTTTGCTCTGTAACTTCTCAGATAGTTACGTTCAGACATTTAATTATGAAATTAGTGTATTCATTATGGCTTTAGTACGAAAATCAAGTGACTCAAATCTCTACGTTTTAGGGTAAAACAGGCACTTTTAAAAATAGACTAAATTGTAATGCAAAGACGACTTTATTTTCTAACACAAAATCTTAATTTTTACTTATTATCCGTATCCCTACCCTGACTGGACCACGTTCAATCCACTTCACATAGGGCCCCGCAAATGTTAGGGTCGACCCTGGATATCATGTTCATTGTGTGCAAATAAGGCGTAGAGTATAACAAAGTAAAAGTTACTCACGGGTTTACGCAATTTAAGTGTAAAGAATGGACCTCATTCACGAATCGCCACTTAATAATATTTATAAAACATTGAAAAAAAAAGTATCGTGTGACAGCCTTTATGGTTTACATAATTTGTATATAGAGAATCACATGGCTAAGTGTTATTGGTTAACAATTGGTGAATGAGGCCCATTTACGAAACCTTTAAAACACAATAACTGATCATACATCAAATTTAATTTCATTATTTTTCTTCCATAGTTTCATTATAGATCAATCCACAATAAGATTGTGCGCAAATGTTTAATTAGGTCGATTGATTAGTTTTTCTTGTTTGCGAAGTGTAGTGCTGTGAGCCTAGTGACGTAAGGCTAAAATTTGTAGGGCCAGTAGTTAGAAACCCAACAAACTTCCCTTTGACGATTTACTATTATGGCTTAAGATTAAGTAGTCTCCTTCCAATACATAATGATACCCCTCACTATTTTGGTACAGCCACCCACCCATTCTACAGATCTATCTCAAGAATCTTACCTGGTAATGAACATTTAATACACAACAAAACCAAAGAATCATACACAACACTTAAGAAGCTGTTACAAGAAAACCTAGTGAATAGGATTAAGTGGGGGAGAGACCTTGGGGTGACAGAATTCAAGGACACATTCAGAAACCTACACAACAAACATATCACACCAAGAGCTAGAGAGATAATTTATAGACTTATCTTTGGGATGACCCCTATAGCTAAAAAGCAGGTAAATATCCGTGAATGCAAATTATGCCATCTTGAAGGGGCCGATAACGAGGAACATATTTATTTGGAATGTCCATTATTCTTTAAAGTTAGAGGTACTGTTAGGGACTTACTAGAAGCTAATTGTGACAACTATGTGAATGTTACCTTGTCTATTGTTTTAAACAAGCTGCCAAAACAAAAAAATAAAATGTCGGAGAACCTCAACTTGATCATTGTATCCGAATACAGGAATCTTGTTTGGGCTAGCTGGCTTAAAGCGCTACATAATGACAAAGTGTTTGATCCAAATCACTTGGAATTGACATTTCGGAAAACTATTGATTTTAGGATAGAGAATTATCTAGTTTAATTCTCATTTGCTTGCAGTATTCCAGGGACATTTTATATGATTAAGCGGTATGTCTTTGCAATTAAATAATATTGCTATTACTTTTATTATAATTGCAATTTATCAATTGTTTATGGATTAATACCTGTGAATCATATGAATCATATACATGTGAATCTTTGAATCTTAAATAAAATATTTATATAAAAAAAGGCCCACAAAAGAGGCAACATGGCCCATAAAAGAGGCATACAAAGCCCAAAAAGAGGCAAAGAAAAGAGGCCCAGATGTCCAAGGATTCCTGTGATGATAAGGCCAGATTGGAATGGCGAAAATTCTGAGGTTTCCTCTAAAAGTTACGTAGTTACGTAAGCAGAGTTTTTCCCGTTTACCTCATGGAAAACTTTCATTCATAAATTTATTCAAACCAAAATTAATTTTACAACGAGACATTTTATATATCGAAATAACGGTCGAACTCGAGTTTTCCCGATGTGGCCAATGAGCTGAGAATTTTTTCTCACTAACATGCAGATACGTTGAAATTTTAAAGAAAATCGTTAGAGCCGTTTTCGAAATAGAAGTTATATATATACAAGAATTGCTCGCTTAAGAGTATAGGATATATAAATAAACTAGAAAGTAAGTCGTATACATGTATATATGCCCCGCATATAAATTAAAACCATCAGACCAAACTTGACAAAACTTGGCTTAAATGTTCCTTGGGTACTAACTGGAACCGTAACGTATGTATAGTAGCCCTAAAAAAAAAACTTATGACCCAACTGTATGAAAGTGTTCCTATTTCATAAATCTTGGCCTTGTTTACCATATCTACAAGATGAAACAAGACGAAGAGGTCACGCACGAGCATAGATGAAAATCTTTCTGATCTTATAGGCCTATAATACAGACGTTGCTTCAAACCTAAACATTTTTTTTACTATTACACATTAACATACAAAATAGAGTCTATTTAATTCATTATTTAACGAAAATAAACCTTCCAATTTGATTTTCCAAAATATTTTTACTTAAAATATTTCGCTTGTCCCGATCCCCAAAGGAAAGGACATGACGGAGGGGGGGGGGTCGATTGTATCTATCGCCTCTCCAATGATCCAACCGGCACATTATTTACTAGAAAGTGTAGGGTCTTTACATAGTATAAAAATTGGTTAAATAAGCAGTATTTAATAGTGATCCGCTGTTGTTATAGTTGTTCAACTGATAATAAGCAAAAATATAAAACAAATTAAATAAAACGATTACAAATAGAGTTTGTGTGAACGACATATAAGGAAAAAACTTTTTACTACGGCCTAGTTAGACTAACATTTTTTTTTAAACAAGAGAGATTTGATAAGGGTCAAGAGACTATGGCGCAGTAATTTTTTTAGCATTTCATTTACTTAAGTCATATCCAGTGACGTCATAATTAAAAAAAATTCTTAAATATAACGAACGGCCTATTTAAACTAGCCTAATGTATTTATCAACAATAGAAAGTTGACTAGGGTTACTAGGCATTGGTGCACCGAGTTCTTATAGCATTTCATTTAAAAATATTTCGTATTATATCAAAGAAAAAAATCCATTACGTTACACGGACTAGTTTGACTAATTAATTACAAGAAAGTGGACGAGGTTTACTATATATTAGTGCTTCGAGTTCTTACAGCTTTTCCTTTAAAGAAATCATTCCGTATTACTTTAAAGAAGAAAAAAAATGTCATAACATCTCGTGGCCTAGAAAGACTTATAACGAAAGAGCTGACAATGGTTTTTTAACATTGCACTCGAATTTGAGGAAACTTTTTTGGTAATGTGCGGCTGCGGCCGGCTCGATATTACTCAAAAGTCGCTGCACAAAAAGGTGATTTTTACAAATGTACGGGACATTTCCTTGCGAAGTGCATTCTTAGCATTAAAAACAAACATAAATGTTATCTTTTAATTTAAGTAGCCAGTGTACTAGAAAAAAAAATGTTATTAATATTTAGATTTGTTGTGAACATATTTGTGCATTTTATTGATTTTATAAATATATTAGAATAATATATACTAAAAATTCATATAATTCTTGATTATGTATTAGCAAGCATTATCTGCTTTGTATTTATGTCTTAAATTAGAAATGGTGTATTTTCATATATAAATCGCTTACATAAGAAATTTATAAAACAAAACGTTTTACTTTTAGAAAAAAAAAAGGTCAACAATGCACCTAAACTTTGGAAGCCACAACGCATGCTGAAATATATTTTTTTATTTCACTTCTACATCTTTTTTTTTTTTAGATACGGGTGTGGCGGACACGGACAGACTGACATTTTGCACAAATAATATAAAGGGTTTTTCAATACGGGGCCGCTAAAAAACTACACAAAAAAAAGTTTGTACATACTGTGCATGTTTGTTTGTTTTTCACGTATAGTCTTGATTGATGTATACGTACTTTAACAAAATAGCAATTACAAAAAAAAAATAAAAAAAATTACAAAGTATGGGAGATACTGACAATGCATATCTTTACACCTATGACATTAACCTTGTTTGTGTGTGTGTCTCTACCTTGAGCATTCATTGTGTACGTATTTAGATCTATCTTTAGCCTAAGAGTGTTTGTGTATTTTCCTGTGGTATTAATAAGTGAATTAGTATCTATCTATGTTATTGTTGTTATTTCAAGCTACTCCCACTTCTGTGAATGGGTCTTGTCGCTGTCATCTGTTCCCTCTTCATTAAACGCTGACTGGCGGGTTGGTAAATAACCTGAAAAAAATACATTTAAAATAGTTTAAATTTTAACAAGATTACAAAGAGAGTTTGTGTAATTCACAAACTCAGAAGCGGCCCCCGTCGAAGTCCACCTATTCGCAAGATGTTTCGGATGTTCCTTCTAAGTCCCTGGATCAATTCCTGTATGCTCCCATACTTAAACTATCGCAATATTTCTAAAAGAACAGTAAAGGTTAAATCATATTTTCAAAAGCCTTTAGTGTTTTTTTTCTAACCGTGACGGGCAGACCAACCAACAGACAAAACGCACAAAAGTATGCTAGTTCCATTCTAATGGGGGCATTAAACAATTTTATTTTTAAAAATCTGTATTTTTAAATAATTTAAGAAATTAGTTTAGAATCATGTCATTTCCGGGCTTTACGCTAATACACGAAAGCCGCTGCTAAAATTTCATTTTAAAAAAATGTGCATGATATCTACTTGTATAGAGCATTTCTTATAGTAACATTTCCTCCCTTACATTTACGTAATTGTTTTAGAATTGGTGTCTTGTTATTAAAAAAATCGCTTGCATAATTAATTTTATAAATTAAACGGTTTGCTTTTAGAAAACTAAAAGTAGCCGTTGCACCTAAACTTTTCAAGCCACATTTAATGGTGAAAAAATAGTTTTCGTATCTCTTCTAGTTTTGGCGCTCTGAGTGTGACAGACGGACAGACAGACAGTAATTCATTTTAAAAAATGTGCGTGATATCTACATGCATAGAGCATTTCTTATAGTAACATTTCCTCCCTTACATTTACGTAATTGTTTCAGAATTCGTGTTTTGTTATTAAAAAATCGCTTGCATAATTAGTTTTATAAATTAAACGGTTTGCTTTTAGAAAACTAAAAGTAGCCGTTGCACCTAAACTTTTCAAGCCGCATTTAATGGTGAAAAAATATTTTTCGTATCTCTTCTAGTTTCGGCGCCCTGAGTGTGACAGACGGACAGACGGACATTTTGCACAAACCTAATAGCGGCTTTTCCCCTTACGGGGGCCGCTAAAAATGTATTTATACACAGATCTATCTAGACTTATATATTGATATATATATATATTAGATATGGTCTCTAGCAGTACACACCGGTTACGCCAGTTGATGTGTACCCAAGCTTTGTTTTGATTACTATTATTATTATTATTATTATTATATTTTTTTCTTTATAAACCAGCCTCCGTTTAAAGTTGAACGTATCACAAATTTTTAGCCCTTCAATTAGTGTATCTGTTATAACCTGCTCATCATGATTAGGAAGGACTCACTTTTGTAATCGGCCCTCCCCCCCTCCTCGTCCAAAAACAAAAAGCTAGTGGTTCGTACACTTAAGGACTTTTCTTCAATCTTTATTATATTTTTTATCTTGACAGTCTCCCCTACCCCATTTTTCTTATCTTTCTCATTCTTTAATATAAAGCCAGAAATGTACGGTCTTAGCCATCGCATAAATTACTACCTTCCATCTTTTTTAGCATTAGGTACATCAGTTCTAGCCTTCTCGTCTACCTACATTGTAAAACACCCACCACACACACACACACGATATAGACACACATACTCACTTAGACCTAGGTAATAACTCGCTGTTCGGCGAAATGTCTCCATAAAGATCCGTCGTTGGCAATGTCTGAAGCCTCCTCCCACCTGGTGTCCACTGTTCTGTGGTCCTCCATGAAGGTGTGACGCCAAGTTATAGAAGGACGTCCCTGATTGCGCTTTCCTCGTATTGGTCTTCATGTCATCGCTGTTCTTGGTATGCGTAGTTCACTTTGGTGTAGAACTTGTCCTTCAAACCTCATGCGACGCTCTGTCACAACCTCATTAAGTGTTCGACTCCCAGTTCGCAATAGGATTTCCTTGTTTGAGACATGACGTGTGTCACTGATGAATGTGTGTATGTATGTATAATTTACTTTTACATATGCGCGAATGACCGTAAGTGTGTTAGTTGTCAGAGAGATAGTCCAGCTTGTTGTGAGATGCCGTAATGTTTATTAAAGTTTCTCTGTGTTTGATCAAGTGTTACTTGTTTATTTTGTAAATACAGCTGAACCAGGGACACCTAAACGTATCGAGACATACTGTAGTGTCTAGCGAGTCGTAAATATAAATATAAATCAGAAGAGCTGGGATATAACTAATTCCCAAAATCTATCACAGACTTTTTTGTTGAGCCACATTTAGTCTTTTCTCAATTTAGACATATTTGCATAAGTTGCAGTTGGAATGACGTTTGTGTTGAGAAGGTGTATTTTGGTCTCGAGTCCAAATGGCTTGGTTTGTCTAAATAGGCTGCAGTCTTTGGAAAATGCTATTTGCCTTTCCTATTCGGCACGCTAGATCATGGTAGGCACCCATTATTTGTTATGATGCTGCCAAGGTAAATGAGCTTGTCCAACTCTTCAAGCTTAGATTCGCCAATCTGATGGGGCGCCCTTAGACTTATATCCCACTCGCAAAATTTTAGTCTTATTCAAATCTATGCGGAGGCCAATTTAGGGTGCCTCTAGATCTAAATTATCCGTCATTTCATGTATGCATTGTGGCCCCGAGTAGTCATCGAAAATGTCCAAGTCCGTCATTCGGTTTTGTTCACGCCATTAAATACCAAAGGCAGGCTGGTTCATTGCTATCCTCATTATGTAGTCGATGGCTAGGAGGAAAAGGAAGGGAGATAAGATGCACCCCTGTCTCACACCTGTCTCGATTCTAAAAAAAAAACTCTGCTGTTCCCTCTTCTGTTTTAATGTAGCAAATTGATTGATTGTATAGGAGTCGTAAGATCCGAAAGAATAACACATTACTCTTAAATAAAACGCCCCCCCCCCCGACACGGTTGGGCCCTTGCTTATTCATCATATAATTTTGTTGAGATCTTCCGAAAGAAATACCTAATTCCAAGGCACGAACTTCTAGGCAGTACATTTGTTGTTGTTGTTGTTAATCCCTCAAATGAAAGGCCAGTTACCCCCTTTTGAATAAAGCATACGCTTCTTTAAATCATCATTTGCATATAAGCATATAAAATGACCTCATTACTAAATATATTTGTTATCCTAAATTACTGACAAAAAAATTATCAAAGATTAGATCCCCTCTTTTAAAATAGTTTTAAACAACATTACTATTCGAAATTTAATATTCTTTATATTAAATTCCATAAATAGATTTAAATCTAGATACACAGCTTATTTTCAACTAGCCTACAGTTTTGAATCTATGTATCCCTTATCAAGCTCATTATAAACAAAACTACCAAACAATGTTATAGGTAAAGCAAAAGCGTGAATGTAACATTTAAAAAAAAAGGTTTCTAACGATACACGTAATTTACGTACATAGTGAAAACAAAAAAAAACGCTGTATATTGATCTACTTTTGGCGTTCAATTGCTATATTAATCCTATTTCTAATCTCTTGTAAGAGCGAAGTTTTGTGTGCTTCAAAATAATAAGTTTCTAAACTTTGTTTTTAGTTTTTGCACAATTTAATGTATTTTAAGAAAGTTGACATGTAAAATTATAATGTGGGGTAGCTTTCGTTAAAAAGCATTTTAACCTCTAGAAAAGAAACCTTGTTATTTATCTTAAATTTTTAACTTTAACTAGTTGACCGGCGGCATAGCATACGCCGCTATTTACCAGGGCCGGCGACCGCAGTGGGGCCCGCATTTCATAGGACCCGCAATTTTATAGGACCCGCTCTAATTTAAAGTGTAAAAATTATTAAATTAAACCATTTTATTACTTACAACAGATTCCCCGCGCCATCCTGTCGATTTAACATCCCTACAATTATTTGTCTGTTAAGCTATTGCTTTAAAAGAAATCAAACACATTTTTAACAAAATATAGTCATTTATAACGACCGCAGTGGGGCCCGCATTTCATAGGACCCGCAATTGTATAGGACCCGCTCTAATTTAAAGTGTAAAAAATTATTAAATTAAGCCATATAATTATTTACAACAGCTTCCATGCGCCATCCTGTCGATTTAACATCCCTATAATTATTTGTCTGTTAAGCTATTGCTTTAAAAGAAATCAAACACATTTTTAACATTTTAAAATATAGTCATTTTGTCTCTCTAACCTTGCTAATGCTTTTTTTTTCCACCACAATTGTTCACATATACTCGTATTAAAGGTCTTTTGCAAGTCAATGGATTTTTTTCTAAAGAATTATAGAGTATTTGCGCTCCAGAAAAGTTTACTCTTCGACTATTAAATACATAAATAATTCGAGTTTTAAATATGGTTCTAATTTTTCGCATTATATAAAATAAGTAAAGCGATTGTGTTAAAAAATGATTAATGGAGCTAAAAATAGACTTGTGTGTTGCTACTGGTTTGACCTAGATACTTTTTTCTATTACTTTGAGGAATATTATATAGATACATGTTGATAGAAAAAGGAAAAGTTACCATTCAACACTGTGTGATCTCTAGAACTTATAATTGATATTCTTGACATTAAAATTTAATATGTATTACTTACTTAATCTTTTCTCTTCTTGATGTTTTCCCAAATCTAAAAGCTCCTTGTCAGTGATAATTTCCTTGAAGGTGGTGTCCACTTTGTTTTTGATCTCTCCAAGTCTGAACAGGTCTGCAAAGAAAATGCTTTCACCTAGGGACTCGAATTCGTAAAAGTGGAAGAGTTCGTTGTCGTCAAGACTTGCCATCTCGTAGAACACTTCCTCTCCGTTCTTGATCTGTTGCGCCAATGAGAAAATTTTTATGATGTCATTGTTAGCGCGGGAAGCTTTGAATTCATCGTAGAGTTTCTGGAGCTCAACAATCTTCTCACAAACACTGTGGCATCTGGATTGTATTTTTTTTCTCAGTTCTCTGATCATGTCTGTGGCCTTGCTAGTGAGATACTTCTGCCTCTTCTCTAACTGCGTTTGATACTCATTGAAAGCGTATTCAATCTTAAATTTAATTTGCCTCTCCGAAATGTCCAGTTTCTTTGAGGCATTGCCTAGAGCATTTAACCTTTGCTTCAATTTTTCTAAAAAATGTTTACTTTTGTTTTCAAGATTGATGAGCTCCGCTTGGTTTTCTTGCAACGCTTCTGAAATGTCTGAGATTGTGTGCCCATTACTTTCTTTGTGGTCTACAACTGTGCAGTCTCTGCAGATTGGGACAAAGCATTCTGTACAGAAGAAGTTAACAGGCTGCCATTTGTGTTTCATGCACAGCTGCTGAGAATTTCTGGCCGTTTTCTCTAAGAAGTCTATCATCTGAATCACCTGGTGGTCATTAGGTAGCTCCTTGATTCTCTTACTATTAAGGAAATTAGCTTTACTGCATTTTGGGCATTTGAGCGAACTGTGGACTTTGTCTTGTACTGAAAGGAAAGGCAGATGGGGCTCTTTTTGACAATCGCCAATCTTCAACAGGCAGGCTAAGCAGAATGTATGAGTACAAGGAAGCACCTTAGGTGTCCGCTCCTTTTGATTGTATCTTTTTTTACACTCGTCACAATTCAAGAACTGTTCGTGAAAGTCATGCTCGTCTCTGTGAAGGCCCCAAAAAAGTTCAAACATAAATACAAATGAAGAACTGAATGGCAGCGAACTATGAGTCATAAGTTTCCTGACTCGACGGCTGGTATTGAATACTAAAAAGAAAAAGAAAATTTTGTCATAAGGTATTTCGTTATGCTGATACAATGTATATATACATTATATTAGATAATAATAAGACCAAAATAGAAAACAGTATTCTTTCTTTATTTTTAGCGGCCCCCGTAAGGGGAAAAGCCGCTATTAGGTTTGTGCAAAATGTCCGTCTGTTCGTCAGTCCGTCTGTTCGTCTGTCACACTCAGGGCGCCAAAACTAGAAGAGATACGAAAAATATTTTTTTCACCATTAAATGCGGCTTGAAAAGTTTAGGTGCAACGGCTACTTTTAGTTTTCTAAAAGCAAACCGTTTAATTTATAAAATTAATTATGCAAGCGATTTTTTAATAACAAAACACGAATTCTGAAACAATTACGTAAATGTAAGGAAGGAAATGTTACTAGAAAAAATGCTCTTGGCATGTAGATATCACGCACATTTTTTAAAATGAATTTCTATCTGTCTGTCCGTCTGTCACACTCAGAGCGCCAAAACTAGAAGAGATACGAAAAATATTTTTTCACCATTAAATGCGGCTTGAAAAGTTTAGGTGCAACGGCTACTTTTAGTTTTCTAAAATCAAACCGTTTAATTTATAAAATTAATTATGCAAGCGATTTTTTAATAACAAAACACCAATTCTAAAACAATTACGTAAATGTAAGGGAGGAAATGTTACGATAAGAAATGCTTTAGGCATGTAGATATCACGCACATTTTTTAAAATGAACTTTTAGCAGCGGCTTTCGTGTACTAGCGTAAAGCCCGGAAATGACATGAGTCTAAACTAATTTCTTTAATTTAAAAAAAAATCAGATAAAAAAAAATGTTTAGTGCCCCCATTAGAATGAGAGAAGCATATTTTTGTGCGTTTTGTCTGTTGGTTGGTCTGCCCGTCAGGGTTAGAAAAAAAAAACACTAAAGGATTTTGAAAATATGATTTAACCTTTACTGTTCTTTCAGAAATATTGCGATAGTTTAAGGATGGGAGCATACAGGAATTGAGCCAGGGACTAACGATAAATCCGAACTAAAGTCTAGTGCGCAAACATCAAGATAAGGCAGCTTTATACCCTGCTCGCCATCCTCCGTCGTCTAGCGAGAAGTTAATTATTTTCAACTTAGAAGGAACATCCGAAACATCGTGCGAATAGGCGGATCTGACAGGGATCCGACTCCGACGGGGGCCGCCTCTGAGTTTGTGTATCACATAAACTCTCTTCGTAATCTTGTTTTTATTTTATATTATGTCTTTCATGCTATACTATGCTTAATTATTGTTTGTTTAAATTCTCTTTTGCGAAGGGATTATGTCGTGTAGACTAATTTTGAAGTGCTTCAGTGGTGCCTTTAGCAGCTTAGCCAGCACAACTCAATGGTTGTTATAAATTATTTTCTACTCTACTAAATTGATTTTTGTTTCTCTTTAAAAAAGAAACACGTAGTTGGTATGAAAGTATTTTCTTAACTTAGTGATATATAGTAAAAAAAAAAATTGCATAGATGTGTTCAAAATATGGTACACATTGTCACCTCCGTTACCTAACAGACTCAGGTGTTTGTGACATTTATAATAAAACTGTTTGCATAGTTAAATTAAAAATTAAATTATCCGTCTCCGGAAAAAAAAGTAGCTGTTGCATCAGAATTTTGAATGGACTAAACTATATTGATGTCGGATTTTTAATATCGTGTAAATTTAGCTCAATTCTTAATAATTTTTTTATTCATGAATTCATGCATTCGCTTTACTTACATTATTATTTTCTTTAATAATAATAACTAGTCGACCGGCGGCATAGCATACGCCGCTATTTTCCAGGGCATGCCTTAGGCACTGCAACATATGCGACCACAGTGGGTATCGCACTTTCTTTGGAGCCGTGCTAAATTTTAGGTGTATAAATTATTAAATTGAACCATTTTATAAAACATAACAGATTTCCCGCGGCCTCTTGATTGACCAGGATCCCCCTGGAAATCTCCTGAAATGTTATTAAATGCTATGCCGCCGGTCGAAAAAGTCCTGCAAATTTCCGGACATTATTAAAATCTTTTTAAAGTAAAAAAAAAATGCTATGCTATTTTGTGATTGAAAATAGTGCGGATTTGGATATATTATTTCCCATTCACAACATGCTGCGCCATGGGATCTTCCCAATTGCTTGATATAAGTAAAGTGAATGCGTGAATTCATGAATGACAAACACTATGAAAATGGCTAATTGACCTCAATTTACGCAATTTTAAGAATATAGCTGCACTCATGTAACAATGTTTTAGAAAAACAAATTTGAATGTTAATTTGATTAAATGGACTATAATTAGTACTTTCATGTGCTAAAGCATAAAACTATCTCTGCGAAGAGAAGTTCTATAATCGAGCCATGGGATCTGCCCATTTACTTGTTATAAGTGAATTCATGAATAAAAAAATACAACATATGTGACCACAGTGGGTCCCCAAATTTCATTGGACCCGTGCTAATCTTTAGGTGTATAAATTATTAAATTGAACCATTTTATAACATGATATAACAGATTTCCCGCGCTAAAGTCAAACCTGAGAGTAGTATCATCTGTGTATTGTCGTTCTAGTTTCAAGAGTCTTACGACCATAGACA
>JADKLZ010026052.1:0-15825 GCA_021533235.1 Biomphalaria straminea | reverse complement strand
TTACATGTAAAATATATACATAAATCTATAATGGCATATGTGACATACAGAATGTCTTGTCGAAGTTGACCTTGTGGCGTTCTTTGAACATACAGAGTTGTTTTTACAATTCCTCATTCAGCTTGGGGTTAAAAAAAAAAAAAAACTAGAAAAAAAAAACTGGGTGGACACGGATCTCGCAAACGGCTCTAAGGATTTTCCTAGAAATTTGACAGAAAATAATTATAAGCCAATTCGGGGAAACTTAATTGATCGTGACATTTTTTAACATAAATTAATCTGATAATTTGGGTTTTAAGTTCTATTCCTAGACAATCTATATCTGGAGCAGACGTACGTCAGTTGGTCCCGCATGTATCATTAAAAAGTTGAATTGACAAACACCCTGTCCACGTCGTTCTTCTTTTTACTTCTTATAAAATACAGACGTTACTTCAAAAGGGCAGATGATTACGTCCGACGCGTGTCCCTAGGTCAATATAGTCATGCAAGTTATCCGATGGCCTCCATACTGCTTCACAGACATTGTTGAAGATTTTTATTAGCTGACAGAGGGCGGTACTGCTCTAGACTTGCCATTAGAACGCTTCAGCAGACACTGTTAAGGTGATTACAATGCATTCAGCGGTGTAGATAATTATCATAGTTCTTTTAATATTTTAGGATCATATTTGTCGGGAGCACGTTATCCTGCCTCAACGTGGCGCTCCCGTGGAAACGGCTCACTAGAGGAAGTGGCTAGGCGAAAGGGTAACAAATATGATTCCCGTCGGAGTGCCCATGGGCGGACGAGAGTCTTGCCCCTTCACGGTGCGGATTTGTAAGAAAGCTCCCACAAACCAGTCACAAATTTATGCGCTGTTCCTCAAGGGACCGTCTCATCAATGGCGGATTCCGCACAGTTAGCTTGGTACAACGAAGGTAGATGGAGAGGCCCCCGGTGCCACCGAGTGGTATTGGAAACAGCAATGCCCTATATGCATTGACTCGGGTCGCTCCCAGACAGGCCTGTGGTCCGCAGGTTTGTTTTTTTTTACTATTTGTGTTTGTTCTCGGACGGATGCAGACAGGGTTTTTTTCAAACTTAGAGCTCGAAGAGACTTCGGCTCAGCTCTTAGACTATTCACACGGATCATATTTGTAGCCGCCATACACAAAAATTAAGTTGGGGAGGGGAAGAAAAACATGTTTTAATGAGCTGTCAAAATGTATGCAGATGGACAAAAAGCTTATCAGACATCACACACATGGAATAGAAATAAATGAACCGAATGAAATGTTTCATTTCGACAAGTTGGACAATTCATGTACTTGTCAAAGTGGATTTAACTTTGAGAAGACATTTCAATAGCTCCTCTACATATTTCACATGTGGGTTCTTCTTCATTCTTGCTTCGCCTGGTACGAAGAACCTCATTTCTTGATGCCCGTATCTCCTGTCTCTTGACATACAGATTTGTGATATGTTTTTTTCCCGCGCCAATTCCGTGATTTATGTTCTGATGAATTGTAATAACAATGAGGTTTGTCTTCCGAGTCCAAAGATTAGTGAAGAATGTAAAAGGTTAGGGTCTTGAATACTAAATGTACAATGAGCAATTGTTTGATAAATATTTTTGATAGCCTTAGCCAAACAGTCATTTTATTGGACAATGTATGACTCACAGGGTACAAAACAAAAATTGGATTCTTATTTTTTCTTTATTTGACATTTACAAATATTAGGAGCAAATCTACAAGCCATGTCTTGGCATTCTTTCAATGATATTCACCTTACGACCCGCAGGCCCTAACGAACCATGATGCGGAGTACTCCGTCAAAACAGCGCGGACAAAACCGCGCGGACTAAATAGCACTAATAAAACAGCGCGGACAAAACCGCGCGAACAAAATAGCGCTGACAAAACAGCGCGGACAAAACCGCGCGGACAAAAAAGTGCCGAGAAAAATAGCTCAAACAAAATAGCGCAGAAAAAAAATATTTTAGTCATTTTCAAGAAAATATTTTAGATATCGTAAAATATGAATAGAGCCAATATATTTTTTTTATTTTAACGTTACCGTTATTTTTACAGTCATTTTGCAGACACGCACGGGCAGGAAATAGTAAAATCAGTGATTAAATTGGTCAGTCACTGCCTGAGATTAAATCTTTGGCGAGATAAGAAATGTGATCGCCATTTACCTAATCCTGACACACCTAAGTTTGACAATGTTACGGCAAAAGACGCCCAGTTTTGATCAAAGAAAGATGCCGCAGATTTCTGATTCTAGTATAACACACTTTCGTATTTTCCTATCCAATTTTGTTGGGTCACCACATTTCAAAATTACAAAAAGGGGAATGATAGATCTATAAGACTTAAAGTAGGCATACTCTCGTTCTCTGCAAATATCGTATAACTTCAGATCTTTTAATATTGTTAAGTCTGAGACATCAACAAAAATGATGCCCAGGGCATTAATCTACTAATAATCCGGGACTTTTATACACATTATATATAAGTCCGCGTTATTTTGTCTTGCGCTATTTTGTTAGGAAATGTCGCGCTATTTTGTCGGCGCTATTTAGTCGGCGCTATTTTGTCAGCGCTATTTTATTCGCGCTATTTTGTCAGCGCTATTGACTAATCACCGTGATGCGGTTCTATCCGGCCCTCGAAACTCTAATCACACTGCAGGAAATGGACGTGTTCAAGAAAATATGTGATGCACGATACCGGCCGTGATGTGCGATTGGAATATTTATGACATGATCCGCCTCTGCGATCTAGGTAAATCAACGCAACATCTATAAAAAGAACATCACACGTTCTAAGTAGAGATTTTTATAACAAGAAACAAACAATGTAATCACTTAGAGTAAAACCTGCAATCTAGTTTGTTTATTTACTTTAGATTTCTTGCAATTGCATTACATATATTAAAAGAATTTCAGAAAAATTTAATACCCATGCCCATATTCATATATTCTATAGTCTTAAACTTCTTTGAGGTGATTTTTTAATTTTTAGCGGCCCCATAAGGGGAAAAAGCCGCTATTAGGTTTGTGCAAAATGTCCGTCTGTCCGTCTGTCCGTCTGTCACACTCAGGGCGCCAAAACTAGAATAGATACGAAAAATATTTTTAAACCATTAGATGCGGCTTGAAAAGTTTAGGTGCAACGGCTACTTTTAGTTTTCTAAAAGCAAACCGTTTAATTTATAAAAATTATTATGCAAGCGATTTTTTAATAATAAAACACCGATTGTGAAGCAATTACGTAAATGTAAGGGAGGAAATGTTACTATAAGAAATGCTCTTGGCATGTAGATATCCGGCACATTTTTTTAAATGAACTTTTAGCAGCGGCTTATGACATATGTGTACTAGCGTAAAGCCTGGAAATGACATGATTCTAAACTAATTTCTTAAATTTTTAAAAAAATCAGATTTTTTAAAAAAAAAATTGTTTAGTGCCCCCATTAGAATGAAAAAAACATATTTTTGTGCGTTTTGTCTGTTGGTTGGTCTGTCCGTCACGGTTAGAAAAAAAACACTAAAGGCTTTTGAAAATATGATTTAACCTTAACTGTTCTTTCAGAAATATTGCGATAGTTTAAGGATGGGAGCATACAGGAATTGAGCCAGGGACTTAGAAGGAACATCCGAAACATTTTGCGAATAGGCGGATCTGACGGGGATCCGAATCCGACGGGGGCCGCCTCTGAGTTTGTGTATCACACAAACTCTCTTTGTAATCTTGTTAATTCTTTATTTCCGATATCGGTAGAATCTCAGTAACAATGTACGAGATGTACGAGGAATCTTTGATATAGTCTGCCAAATGTTTTATCTGCTTCTTTTCACTTTCTTTCCTGGTTCTGTGCCTTGTAGGAAAGCCTTCAGTCTAGACAAAACCACAGCTTACGTCCGTCTTATAGTTTTACAATGCCTCTTTTGCGTAAAACTATTGTAGGCCTACTATTATTGGCTTGGAAGAAAGTCTTTGCAGTGTAGCTTCTCAGATGGGTACGTTCAGACATTTAATTTTGGAATTAGTATATTCATTATGGCTTTAGTACGACACATCCAGTGACGCAAAGTTCTACGTTATTGGGTAAAACAAACTAAAATGGCGCACTTTTTCTTAATAGACTTAAATCATTTCATTAACTTTCTAAAGAAACGTTTCTATGGGGCACCTCTGTTACGCCAAACAATATATTCGTCCCCCAAACGGGACATGTGCCCTGCTCAGCCAGACACTGTCGGACTATAAGAAGTTCATACCGGCGTTTGCCATCCATCCATCCCAGTGGTGCTACTGGTGCTGCAGCCCATGGAAGGATATTACCTGCAATTACACATCCCTCCATTCAGATCTCTCCTGGGCCTTTCGTCACAACGCCCTAACCCCAAGTTTTTTTACTGAGGTTTATAGTTATATCAAAAGTGGCTGCAGCGTACGCAAACTCGATGACGCTAGCTAGATGTTATGTTCAGTGTGAGCAAGTAAGGCGTAGAGAAGGTCTGTAATCACCATTTCCTTTGATATGGTACATTAGACACTGAAGCATGAACACATGGTAATAATTTACCAGCAAAATAATAATTATTATAAGGCTTGACATCGAATCCGAAGATTAATGAGGAATGCAGTATTTCCCGTGGATACGCAGCCCCAGATGTGACCTACATATTTTGCCACATCCAGGGCAAGCATAACCATTGTCCTCCAGTGGTCGATTAAGATTTTCTCTTCGCGTCTGCGTCTGTCCTCGCCAGCAAATTTTCTGTTGGGCTCAAATATGTATCCTTGGTCTTTGTATAGAGGGAATTCTTTAAGTCCGACATTTACGCTTGACAGAGCAGTATCCTGTATGAGAGACAAATCTCAGACAAACGCATGCAAAGGCAGTCTTTTTTTTTTTTTTGGTGAGCTGAAAAAGTGGTAGGCGTAACACCGAAAAGCTTAAAAGACCGAGTCAGAAACCACATTGGTAATAAACATGCTGAGAGCTACTCCCTTAGAGCACGTGAGAGGAAGCGAGCAGTGAATCTTAAGGTTGCCTTATCCCCGTACAAGGACAACCCTAATGCCTTACGCGCACCAGTATTTTCTCCATCACTTTGTCCAAATCGTCCTTCATGCAAGACCCGGCATTCGTGCAGAATGTGGTCTACGGTCTCATCGTCTTCCATGCAATGGCGGCACCTCGTATCGTAGTTCTCCCTCCACCGTCCGAAATACGCGCCGATCGGACAGTGCCCTGTGCGGAACTGAGCAAGAATCGCTTGCTCTGCTCGACCCAACCGCCACCATGCATCCTTTCTGTCTGGTCTATTCATTGCTCTATGAAGCTCACGTCCCTTATCCGAAGAGTCCCAGCTATGATACCAACTTGCCAACAATTTCTTGTCGGCGAGGGCCCGCGCACTAACATAAGTGCACGATTCATCATCCTCCTGCTCGTTCACAACCGCGGTTTTCGCGAGGTGGTCCGCCAGCTCGTGGCAGACCAACCCGCAATGGGCGGGCACCCATTGCAGAGTGACATTCACACCGAATCGTTGGAGACGCTCTCCGACCGTGAGTACGTCCCAAACCCTTCTAACACCGTCGTCAAGTCTCTCTTGGACCTCAAGAGCGGACACCGAGTCCGTGAAGAGAACTACATCACTCGGTAACGCAGCTCCCTCTCGCACCTTCCGTTCCACCCAGACAAGTGCCTGGAATATCCCCTCCAGTTCAGCCTCGAGGCTGCTTCTCCCTGGACAAGGGCCCAGGAGCTCGTATCTTTCGGGATTGCCAGCGAGTCGAACTACAGCACCGTACCCCGCTTTCATAGTTCCCTCGAGCATCCGCACAGAGCCGTCTGTGTAGATAGTGGTCACTCCGGCAGGATATGATGCTATAGTCTCCCTGGCTGCTTGTAGTAGCCGTGTTGGGTTGTCCTGTTTGGTTACTGTGGTGTCTATCAGACTCTTCCGAATCGTGATCGTGCCGAGAGCCTCCATCGGAAAGAAGGCACCGGACGGGGATAGAGCAGCCCGCTCCACCGGCAGATTCGCCTCTCTGACCAGTCCCCGCGCCACATGCATGAAACAGGGTCGGTTTTTGAGTCGCCTCTTACCCTCCCAGTTGTCGACCAGACTCCTGAGTGGGCATCCCTCTTCCAGCCGTGCATATCTCTCGTGAGCTAGTACAACGGCTCGCTCTCTGCGCAGTTTCAACGGTGGGATGTTTGTCATGATTTCACCAGCAGCAATTGGCGTTGTCCTAAACGTTCCACAGATTAGTCTTATGGCTTGGTTCTGAACAGAGTCCAAACTTGCAAGCGTCGTTTGCGAAGCCCAGACCTGAACAGGAAGACTGTAGTCCATGTGAGAGCGAACTGCACCCATGTACAGTCCTCTCAACACGTCAGCTCTTGCGCCCCACTTCGTTCCAGCTAGTTTCTTCACTAGATTCAGCCTCTCGGAGGCTGTCTCTTTTACTTGTTGTATATGATCGCACATAGTCAGTTTCTGATCGAGAATGACCCCTAGGTACTTGGGCTTTTTGTCCCATTCCAGAATCTTGCCATCCATCCGTAACTCAACAGGCTCCTTCAATATATCACGTCCCAGCGTAAACCAAGAGTAAACCGACTTCGAGTG
Source organism: Biomphalaria straminea (assembly GCA_021533235.1). Taxonomy (NCBI): domain Eukaryota; kingdom Metazoa; phylum Mollusca; class Gastropoda; family Planorbidae; genus Biomphalaria; species Biomphalaria straminea. The sequence continues at coordinate 9,181 of JADKLZ010026052.1, read as the reverse complement.
ATTTACCTCGAGGCTCCACATTCTGGCGTAGCAGGATAAAGTTGTTAATGCCTGCTGCAGAGTGCCAATGAGCTGCTGGCGATCTCTGCCCGACTCCCATAACACAATATCATCCGCAAACAGAAGTTTCTGACAAGGCAGAAGGGCCGGCAAGTCGTTGATATAGACTAGGAAAAGCGTGCAGCTGAGTGCCGATCCCTGCGGCACCCCCTGTTCAAGTGGAAGTTTCTTCGACATGTGCTTACCAACACGTGTTTGAACCGTTCGATCCGTGAGGAAACTTTGGATCCACCTAAACATGTTTGAACCGACACCAAGGTTCATCAATTTCAACAACAAACCGGGCCTCCATACTCTGTCGTACGCTTGTTTGAGATCGATAAAAACCGCTAGCGTAGACTGACCAGGTCTATTTGTGTTACCCCACTGGAAGCCGTCCGCCACCTTCTGCATAAATAACGTCACTTGATCGATCGCATTTCGGTGCCTCCTGAACCCGCCCTGTTCAGGAGCAATGAGACCTTTCGTTTCTAGGAACCATGTGAGTCTCCTGTTGACCATGCGTTCGGCCGCCTTCCCGACGTTAGACGTTAACGAAACGGGCCGGTAGCTTTCCGCACGATCTGGGACCTTCCCCTTTTTGAGCAGGGGAACGATCGTTGCCACTCGCCAAGCCTTGGGGAAATCCCCTTGAGTCCACGTACGATTGATCAATTCCAACAATTTCCTTTTCCCTATGGGGCCGAGATGTTTCAACATTTCGTTGCTGATCCCATCTGGCCCCGCCGCTTTTCGTAACTTGCACTTCCGAAGTGCACTTTCTAGCTCTCCGTGGGTGAACGAGTTAATGAACGTGTTCGTCTCCTCCTCGCCGTAGACATAACTGCGTTTTGCTTTAGCCTTCATGGTGGCCTCCAAGGCTTTCGACATTTTGCTCCTCTCACCCGTCTTAGATATAGCCGCAAAAGCATGGTTCAGAGCGTCCGACCTTTCACAGTCAGTGACCACCAAGCCTTGAGCCGTTTGCAGGGGCGCAGCTGCTTTTGGTTCTTTCGCCCTCGACAGGTTATTGAGAAGTTTCCATGCCTTACGCCCATCCGCAAGGTCCAGGTTGGCACATGTTTTTTCCCATTTTTGTCTCGTACCCTCCGCTATGGCTTCCTTTACCTCCGCCGTTAGCTTGTTGTAAGCTCTCCTGGTTTCATCGGTTTTTCGACGACTGTGCTGCCTACGTGCAGCCCGCCTCAGTCGGATTAGGCGTGCCAAAGCGGGAGACCAATAGGGTCTGAACTTGCGCCCCCCGTAAGACCTCGGGATAGCCTTTTTGGCCGCTCCAATGATGGCCTTCACAAAGAGTCCGTATAGCCGGTTAATGCATTCAGCCTGAGTGTCCAGTCCGTTAAGAGCTACATCCGATGCAGTCTTGTACAGACTCCAATTAGCACGATTGTACACCCATTTTGGTTCTGTGTATGGGGCACGCACGTTGAGCTTTCCGAGTTCGATAGTAACCAAGACCGGCAGGTGATCGCTACCGACATCATTGAGAACGTCCACTCTTGACTGTGACTTTAAATCAGTTGACACCAGGGACAAATCTGGACGCGACAAACCCCCATGCCCGGTGTGCAAAAAGGTCGGGGGGCAGTCTTTATCCTGCAAAACTACCAGATTTGTTTCGTCACATATCTCGAGCAGCCGTCGCCCTCTGACGTCTGTCTCCTGACAGCCCCACGCTGGGGACTTAGCGTTAAAATCTCCTGCAACGATCATCTTCGTACCAAAATTCTCACGCAGTTTGAATTGCAACTCAGACTTCGGCGGGTTATACAAGTTTACGCATGTGAATCGCTGACCATGTTTATAAACCTCCACCGTCAAAGTATCCGTCCCACCGGGCACTGCAGGGGCGCTGGATTCCACAACTCGGGCCGTAAGCGTATTTCGTACGAATGTAACTAACACCTGGCACCGCGAGCAGGAACACCGGTAGGCCGTAAAGCCGTGAAGTAGCGGAGGGCCTTCGTCCGAGCGTAGAGTTTCTTGGCATAAGAAGACATCTACCCCAAATTGCTCTGCTATAGTATAGACCTCGATCCGTTTCAACGAGAACTGTCGATTCAGATTAAGATGGACAACTCGAAGCTGTTTGCTTCGGTCGGGACCGGGTGGGGGTGCACCACTCCCCCTTTCCTTGCCTCCTGGTGCTGTACTCACCTTTCGGGTATTCGTGGGGGGCACAACTCCCCCGTTTGTGTTTGAGGCCACCGTGGCGCTCTGCGATAATGGACTAGGCCCAGGCGTCGCGCCTGGGGGGTGCTGGCCACTTGACTCACACCCTGGCGTAGAGGTCACAACTCCCCTGTATGTGTTTGAGGCCAACGTGGCGCTCTGTGATAATGGACTGAGCCCAGGCGTCGCGCCTGGGGGGTGCTGGCCACCTGACTCACACCCTAACGTACTGCCGGTCACCGTGGGGGGCACAACTCCCCCGTATGTGCATGAGGCCGTCGCGGCACTCTGAGATAATGGACTAGGCCCGGGGGTCGGTCCCGGGGGGCGCTGGCCACCTGACTCACGCCCTTCGAGTTCGCGCTGCAAATGAGAGAGAAACGCTCTCTCCTGTTTTGAAAGGTTTTCCGATGGTAGCTGACTTAGCGACCACAAACCCATCGTAGACGTTCGTAGGCCGGAGCCTGTTTGGGTACTGCTCATACCCGCTTTCGATTTTGATTTGGACTTTTGCATGATGAAGAAAATGCCCCAGGGGGGGCGGACTGGTGGTTTGCACGTATGACACCTAGGCTGTCCCAATCGTTGGAACAATAGCTGAATGTCCTGGACGGGTGTCCAAGACCGCTGAACCCATTGTCGGCACTGCTAGCTTGCCCTCGGAGAGGGGAAATTTTGGAGACCGCTTTTTTCAACGCTCGTTCCCAATGCCATCGGCCTCGACGGCTTCGTGCAATGCTGTGTTTCCGGAAACACTGGTACCGGGGCCTCCCAACGTCAACGGCGCGCCATATCGTAGCACGCAGACTCCGGTCTTTTCGCCCCCGTAAATAGCCTTGTGAGCCAAATACAGTGGTTACTAGGTTAGCCATGCTCCCCCACACGGTGGGGGGCGGAGACAAGTGACTATTCGAATTTTACATTGATTACCTGGCCATAAAACCTGTAATCAAAAACCAGTTCTTCTTGGCCACCTCCACATGAGGTGTTCACGCGACAACCACGATGAGGTGAGAGCTGGAAATCTGCCGCGGCTTAAAAGACCAGCTTAGGCGCCAACTTTCCTTAGCCGACATTAAAGAGAGCACCTGGTTGCATGCGGCCTCAAAACGAGGCAGCTGGAGATGACCAGCAAAAAAAAAATAACAAAGTAAACGGTATTTGAATAATTTATGAATGAAAGTTTTCCATGACGTAAACGGGAAAAACGCTGCTTACGTAGTACCGTAGTACACTAAAATATTTCTTTGCAAACAAGAACGCGTTTAGAGATATGAATGAAGGGATGTGTAAAACTAAAAGCAGACCACGGACTGTAGCACCACTGGGATAGATGGATGTATGGCAAAAGCCGGTATGAACTTCTTATTGTCCGACAGTCAGGCTGGGCAGGGCATTTATTTAACCGAGCAAGGCTCGGACACCTGATATTTTGAATGTTAATTTGATTAAATGGACTATAATTAGATGATGTGGAGGCAGATCTGCAACAGCTTGGGGTTAGGGCATGGAGACGAAAGGCCCAGGAGAGATCCGAATGGAAGAATGTGTGCAAGCAGGCCAGAGCCCTCCAAGGGCTGTAGCGCCACTGGGATGGATGGATGGACTATAATTAGTATGTTCATGTGCTAAAGCACAAAACTATCTCTGCGAAGTTCTATAATCTTAGAGTTGAATTCGAGTTTTAGATCTAGATCTAGATCTACTGATCTAGGAATAGAGAGATGAGTTACCTTTTGTAATCATGTCTAATGAAAGAATGTGCGTAATTTGTGATATTAATTAAAGTACTTCTATCTGTGTATTGTTGTTCTAGTTTCAATAGTCATACGACACAATAATCTGGAAATACTTTTAATATTATGACAAAACTTGAGAAGAAGAGAATTATATAAACACCACTTTCATTCACAAAATAGTGCGGATTGGGATGCACCAATTTCCATTCACACCGCGTGCTGCGCCATGGGATCTTTCCAATTACTTGTTGCTCGTTTGACCTTTTACTTAGAGGATTATATATTGTTATGACATGATTAGAGTGTAGATTTATTTCGGGGATAATTAGGATAAGTTTTTCATTAGTGACGGAAGTGACGATAGGTTAGATTAAAAACAAGGCAGAAACTATTTAGTCAACAAAGAGACCAGACGCTTTTTATTTTGAATAAGGCTACAGAAGGACATCGACGGTTCCCTTTTGAGTATTAAAGTTCATTTTATTGTTCAAGCAGCGTCGGCTTACTATATCATAGTTGGGCCTTCATTGGTGGTTGAATTGTGACAGTTTATCTATCAACACCGTGATCGGCACTTAACAACTGGCGACCCCGGACTAACTCACTGGCATCATCATCATCCAGAAATAGAGAAGCCCTCTGTTTGGAGGAGGCAGAAGTCAGAAGTTTGAGTCATCGGCCTAGACTGCAGCTAGACCCTGATCATACAGCCACGTCGGCGAAGTGAAGCCAGTGAGTTTGGACTCGTAGACCTAGATCTAGGAGGTAACGAGAGATACCATTGTACTTTTTGTACTTTGTCAGCGCCCAAACGTTGGGGCATCATAGTGAAACTTGTAGTTCGAGTCGAGAAGACTACAGTGTGAGAAGACTACAGTGTGGTAGTACTAGAAGGGAAGAAAACCGTCCTGTCAAAGCCGTCTTAAGAAGACATAGTCTGCCCGGCATTATTCGTGAGAAAACGAACGTGAAGGTCACCTCGTCAAGGCCAAGATCGACCGTTGAGGTCACACCAGAGGACTTTTGAAGTCGGAGCCACTTAACTGCCTACAGCACTGTGGTACACTAGAGCTTTATTGCGCTACGGCTCGGCTGAATCTGTGCTACTCGTTACATAGCCAGATAGCCATTATTCTATCGCTGGACTCTGACTTTGTCGCTGTTTGACTTTGTCGTCATATGACTTAGTCGCTACATCTGCTGTTGGTCCGTTTCAGTTATACAGACGACCACCTGGAACCATCGTACCTGCGGCGAACCAGAACCAGACGTTACGCCACCGAGGAACCGGAACCAGACGACAGAGCATCGAAGAACCGGAACCAGACGACAGATCACCGAACCGGAACCAGACGCCGTACCACTGAAGAACCGGAGCCGTTACAGATCAGTACTGAAGGACCTTGGGGAGCAGAAACGTTCGTGGACCGTACCAGAGCGTTAGTGAAGACATCACATCACCGTGAGCCTTGCCGCCGGGACAGACGTTAGTGGGGAAGAGTAGACCCGACACTGTGAGGTTATCGTCGCTTCGTGGACAGATAAGTGCTATCTAACTACTTTCTCCGTAGAATAATTAGAGTCTATAGGGAAGTGACCACTCGCTAGATTATCACTACCAGGTTAAATCGTGGTGGAGTGGGGTCCTTAAAATTAGGTGTTTTCTAGCAAGAGGTCCATTTATACGTCTAGCTGTAAATTCGTCGTGTTTGTAATTGTGAATCATTTCTTAATTTTTTTTTTTTGTAACGTCGTGTATTAATTGTTTGCGATTCTCCTGTTTAAATCTTACTGTCAGACGAAAGTCTCATTCATTAGAACTAGATCTATAGTTTGTTGTGTATTTTATTTAAGTTATTTAGTTCGTAATTTAGTTATATTCACTTCTGGCTGTGAAAGGTAAGAGGTAACTAAGATCTAGCGTAATCTAGACGAGATCTGAGGGACAATCGAGGGAAAGCCTGATTGCCCATGTGTAGTTTGTTGTTTATAAATAGACAGGTTGTTCTATTTATCAGCGACTCGTGTTGAGTTACACGTAGTCGGTTAAGCGTGCGTGTGTCGCACAGGGTACTACAGTCGGGTCAGAAGAGGGTACATACGTGTACTAAGAATACTGGGGGTATTCTATAAGGTAAACCTAAGCTGGGAATCTAGACGTTAAGGGCCTCGAGCGTTAAAGTGAAATAAGTCGAAGTGAGGTATATTGGGAAAACTTCGGGGCAGGGTTGAGTTGAAGTTCTATTGGTGGAACAAAGTTAATTGAAACTATCAAGCGTTGGTACAAGAGGAACCATATTTTAGTTAGTGAATAAGTTAAAAGTACATTAAAGGTAATATGGCAACCACTTCAGGTTCCGATTTAGAAGAGTTTAGAAAAAAACTCATCCATGAAGCCAAAACAGAACTAGAACTGCGCGGCAAAGAACTAACCGCTTATGTGCAGCAGATGGTTGCCGCGGAAGCAGACCGCAGAGAGCGGGAACGAATTAGAGAAGCAGAAAGGGCCAGAGAAAAGGAAAAAGAAGAAGCAGATCGCAGAGAACGGGAGAAAGTTAGAGAGGCGGAACGTGTAGAGAGGGAGAAAAAAGAAGAGGCAGACCGAGTAGAAAGAGAGAAAAAAGAAGAGGCAGACCGGAAAGTAAGAATTCAGGTAGAACAGATGAGGATAGATGCGGGCGTGAGTGTGCCAGTCGAGGGTAACAGTAACAACAGCGCCAACACGGAAAATCATAGCAGCGCCGCATGGATAAAAAAGAAAATTCAACCGTTTGCGGAAGACAAGGACGACATCGGCGACTATTTAAAACGGTTTGAAATAAAGTTAGCCAAGTTTAACGTCCAGGAAAATGAGTGGTCCGAAATCTTGCTGGACTTTGTGCACGGACGAGCCCTCACGATTTGCCAGAACCATGACCACTCGATGCAAAACAGTTACCAGGTGCTCAAGAAGGAACTGCTAAACGCATACGGGCACAATGCGACAACGTTCCGACAGAAGTACTATGACAACACACCATCCAGCCAGGTAGATCCACAGACAACGATCAACGCAGAAAAGGATTTCTTCAATAAATGGATTGGATTGGAGAATGTGGAGAACACATTCGACAGTCTGAGGAACTTCATCCTGATCGACAACTTCGTCAATAAGTGCGATCCTCAGTTACAGTCCTTTATAAAGGAAAGAAACCCAAAGTTGATTGAAGACTTGGTAGAAATTATTAGGACCTTTAAAAACGCCTATCCTAATAACCCACTTTCAGGTACAGACCACAAACAAGTAATTGATCTGGTAAACTATGTTAGAAGAAATGATAATAAGGATAGAGTCTATGACAGAAGAAGTGATAATTATGATAGGGATTATGGTAGGGGAAATGACAGGTCCAGGGAACGTAGGAACAATAGTCGGGATAGTTATGAGGATAGGTATAATAGGACAAATAGGGAAAGTGACAATAGTAGGGAAAGTTATGATAGAAGGATAGATAGACCTACAGCGGGTAATAGAGACATTAGTGAGGTAATTTGTTTTAACTGCCAGAAAAAGGGACACATGGCATATCAGTGTAGGAAACAAAAAGGGTATGAAGATGGTAATAGGGATGCACAGGGTAATAGTGGCACAAGTGATAGGAAAGGTAATCACAGAAACCGTAGACAAGATAGGGATAATAGGCCACCAGATAGGGTTAACTTTGTCAGAAGCATCCAAGACAGGGATCGTGATAGTGGAGATAGTGAACCGGATGAAGAAATTAACTATGTTGACTGTGGGGAGGATAGATTTAAAGTATATCCGGGCATGTTGAATAATAAACATATTGAGGTAATCCGAGACACAGGTACTAGTACCCTCGCTGTCCGCACAGGACTAGTGAAGGATACAGATTATTTGGGTTACTCCAAATTAGTAAGGTTGGCTGACGGTGCAGTCAAGAGGTTTGAAGCGTGCAAAGTGTTCCTTAGATCGCCATTGTATACAGGGTACTGTGAAGGGGTAGCCATACCAAAGCTACCGAGAGATGTATTACTCGGGAATGTAACAGGTGTAAGAACCGCTACGGACAAACAGGCTAAGAATTGGAGAAGTAGAGGTGGCAACATAAGGCGGAACAAACCTGGAAAGGACGTAATTTGTTTCCACTGTCATAAACATGGACACATCGCTAGAGACTGCTGGAGTAGGGCAGAACAGTCTACACAGAAGATTGCGAGTTCGGACAGCAGGCGCAGGGCTACATCCGATAGCCATGAAAGGAGAGATGACTGTGATGGCGATAATCACAAGTCATACCGAGATGGAAGGCGACACCAGGTCTATACAAGACGAGATTTAAACTCCAGTTGGAGAGAACAAATGCACGGGTCGTGCAGATAGCCAATGAGAGATAGCGCTATACGACCATAGTCTGTACATTACCATGTAAATATCTGTTAGTTCAATTATTTCATTGTTAATATATGGTCTAGTAGTTACTACTAGATGAGTATAAGATGACACTAGTTATTTGCAAATATTTATTTAACTTTGGAATTCGGTTGGGTTTTGTTGGTAACTATCTATTTTGTAGTATGTATGAATGCGTAGTATGAGTGTACGATTAGAAAGGGCATTGATAAGGCGACGATGTATTTTTTTTATCTCGGAACGAGGAAAACGAGTAAGTTTTGGAATTCCGCTCATGTTATGTTATCATGATCATTCATCAGAAAAGGGTTAGGTCGAGTTGGAATAAGTAAGTGGAGAAAGGAATAAATACACTTATTAATGCCCGAGAAAACGTTAGGTACGTGGTAGTGAATAAGTGGTGATGCATGTTCATTTGTCATGCCAGGAAAATGTCTGTCCTGACGTGTGAGGAACAACGGAACTTCGTGAAGTTGTGGTGACGTCGCTAGCTTGACCCACATATGGTGTCGGCATGAACTGTATTGTACCTGCATCGTACTATCACCTACTGGACACCACATTGGACAGTATCACTCCTTAGTGAAGTATGGGTGAAGAAGAACTTGGTTTTGGACATTGTAGTTGAACCGAAATCAAGACTCAAGTTGTTGTTTTTATGTTTCCCCATACTTTTCGGCCCTTGCTCATTGTAAGACTAAGACTGTAGAAAAAAATTGACAATTTTTTTTTAGCGGGAGGGGGAGGAGTTGTTATGACATGATTAGAGTGTAGATTTATTTCGGGGATAATTAGG
>JADKLZ010026047.1:0-14119 GCA_021533235.1 Biomphalaria straminea | reverse complement strand
ATCTATCTATCTATCTATCTATCTATCTATCTATCTATCTATCTATCTATCTATCTATCTATCTATCTATCTATCTATCTATCTATCTATCTGTCTGTCTGTCTGTCTTTTCTTTATTCTTTGCTCAACTTCATAGTATTAATATGTGTGTTTACAAAAGAATGAAAAGATCGATATATTCGTTCACGCTATTACTTCTCTAACTTTGATACTGTTTGACAAGCATAGCTACTAGCACAGCCTCTGGAAAATATAACAGTTTTGTAAAAACTCATAAACCGGGTTAGCAATTTGCGTTGAAATGTAAATATCTCTCACTGCTCGAACTAGTCATCTTAGGATCAGTAGAAGATTGCTCAACATTTTAAGCACCTAATCAACGCAAACTAAGCATAGACACTCGCATGCGTTGGCGTGTTTGCTTAGCCCACAATTGAATTACTGATATCCTTCTTTTTTTTTTATTAAAACAATGAATCAGAATCTATCTATATATATAATTCACTTCTTCCCTCAAGAGTTTTGTCGAGTAGCAAGAAGTAAAGGAAAGATCACTGCGGAAAGTTCACGAGAAAACAAAAAAAAGGGGAGGGGAACACGTAGTCACAAAATAGCAGGGCCGGACCGTTGCAATATCACTCTTTTTTATTTCTACCTCGCGTTCAATAGGAGGGGGTAAGCTACTCTGTAGTAACTACTGAATCGACAGATACGCTTAAGAGTTTGGACACAATGGAAATATAACTCTATTTTTTGCAACACGGACGGAGGGAGTTATTCTAGGTAATTTTAAAGGCGAAAATAAATGACAATTTTTGTCTATATATTTCAGGAGAATTGTATGAGTTTTCAAAAGATAGTAATAATTTTCGGATATTTCCATGACTTTTTAGTATATTTTGCAATTTCAAGAGATTTCCAGAACCTCCTGTTAAATCGGCAGGAGGCCGCGGGAAATCTGTTATAATTAATAAAATGATTTAACCTAATAATTTATAAAATTAAAATTAGCGCGGTTCCTATAAAAAATTTTGGGCCCACTTCGGTCGCATAGGTTGCAATGGCCTAAGGGTAGCCCTGCAAAATAGCGGCGTATGCTACGCCGCCAGTCGACTAGTATAGATTGGTATGTGTACATTTAGTTTGAAATGGTAAATTCTACAACTAAAACAAACATTTATTTAGGTGTACACATATTGGAATAATTACAATTTTTTCTGATCCGTTTCCAGCGCCATGAGCGTCACCGTGAGCATCTCCGTGGGCGTCACCATGACCAGCAGCTGCTCCGTGGGCATCGCCTCCGTGAGCGTCGGCGGTTCCATGGGCATCCTAGGAAGTAATTACAAACAAAAGTGCAGCTGTTAGACTTTTAGAGCAACATTTCCAGTTGCCTGTGTCAGACAAACAGTTATAGCCCCCCCCCCCAGCTGGGGGACTGTGTCTCTGTACTTATAATTTCCAATGCATGCTCTATACATCGCTGTTCCAGTCTTATATAGATACTGAGTTTTTTTGTTTCTAGATCTTTATGTAACTGAAAGTTCTTTAGCAATACGCTGCACGTGGGGCAAAATAGGCAGCCGTACTATGACAGGGAGAAAAACAACACTTTTTAAACCGTCCATTTTATTACAGAACATTTCCAAAGCATTTTTTTTCTAGTCTTATATGTTATTGTAATGCTACATTGTTTTAGTGTAAGCTGGGTTACAACTGTCTGGAGCGTGAAAACAGGGTTAATTTTTTATCGTCAATATTCAGGACATTATATTGGCCAGTGACTAATACTTTTATTTTTAATTTGTGGGGAAGGTAGGTAACTTTGAAGTGTGACATCTAAACATCTAGAAGTTATTTTGTGTGTGTGTGTGCGTTACAAAGCTCCAATCAAGTCAGTCTGGTAAAATGTTCGAGAATGTTCTTTCGTTCACACCCTTTCTCGAATCAAGCTGACTTTTTACATAATTATTTATTGGCGTAGACAAGACATGAAAAAAAAAAAAACAAAAAAAAAACAATTAGTCAATTAAATACTAGCAATCAAATATTTCGTTCGATGCCAACAAGGAAAATTAATTCTTCAGTATTCTGAGATATGGCTAAATGTGTACGTTTTGTACCCTTATATATTATACACGCTATTTCTTTTAAACAATCATTTATGGTACCCAATAAAATACGAATCAAGTACAAATAAAACTATTAGACATTTAAATATTGGTAATTAATTATTTTGTTTGAAATCAAATAAAAGAAATAGCTAAATAGCTTCTATATTATTGAAAGATATAATTGTAAGGAAGGAGTTTTTCCCCATTGTGATTTTTTTTTTTGTAAATTTTCCTGCTCAATACTTACATGTGCTCCATGTCCGGCATCTGAAAATAGATACAAAAAACAACAACATAATAATGAATCGAATACGACTTCTAATTCAGAAAGCTATTACTAGATGTAAGATTCTTTCAATTCAAAAATTGTAGTATTGTGAAGATGTTTACTTTGACTGGAACTCTAATCAAGTCTTATCTCAATATTTTATTGTTCAAATAAGTTTTTGTTTAATTAGTTTCGGAAGTTTCAGCAGGAATAAAGATTTTTATATCGTAGCCCAAACTTCAAGAAGGAAGTCTTGGGAAAGGCAGCCAATAAAGTTTCAATTCGGGACGATTTAATGGCAGTCCGAAGTTCGAATTACTTAACAGGCAACCATTCCAACCAAGAAACGAGTTGTTTTGTATATAAAGCACATCTGTGAGAATTCTTTTGGTTAGTAATATGTAACTTGTTACTTACAGTAGATAAACATTAGTAGTAAAAATAGCCAACACATATGATACCCCCTACTTTTGCTAGAAGTACTCAAGTACATAATATCCAGTAAGTCTGAGTAGGACGAAAAGTCTCTACCCCCCTCCCTTATCATTAATGATAAGTAATTACTTTTATTTATGTTTATTATCCATCAAAAGCTAACCATGTCGACCCTAGTCAATAAAAATTATATCTCTAATTCTCTTTTCTTTCCGTCAAACCGTTATTACCATTGATTGGTCTTGTTTTGAAGTACAATTATAAACTAGAAAACAATGAAAAAAAAACAAATAAGTTGAATGCGTACAAAGTTATTAGATAGGTGAAAGGGGAGAGCGGAGGAGGCAGACGATAAAATCAAATGAATTCTTCACTAAATTTATATTAATGGTGCCGTTAGTCTGACTGGACATCGTGCAAGCATTTGCATCTATCTCCTAGTTTACTGAGAAGTTAACAAGAAAACCCTTTCAGTCGATTTGGTCATTTTTACTGGTGATAAATGTTTCTAATGTGTTGAGTGTGATTTATTGTGGACTAGTCGGATAGTTTGTGTATCACCGATCTAATGTTTTTTTTCCTTATGTAGCTAATATAAAATACTGTAAAAAATGGGTTTTCCCGATTTGTTCAAAAAAAGTTTCGTTTTTCAATGGAGATAAAATTTGGTATTGGATTCTTTTATTAGCTGCCCCCGAAAGGGGAAAAGACGCTATTAGTTTTGTGTGGCCTGTCTGTCCGTCTGTCTGTCTGTCTGTCTGTCTGTCTGTCTGTCCGTCTGTCCGTCCGTCCGTCCCGTTTAGTGCTCAGAAAGTAGAAGAGAAAATGAAAATCTGACATCACGATAATATAGAGCATTCAAAGTTCTGATGCAACGGCTACTTTTTTTTTTTCTAAAAGCTCAAAATCTAATTTTTAAAAATATTTTATGCAAACAGTATTTAAAGAGAAAAAACCTAATTAGTATGCAATATAAATGAAACCTACTTTAAGACAATTAATAATCCAATATACCGCACATGATTTCACATTTTTTTATTCCAACATACGAGTAACATACCAGTATTTACTCGTAAAGTAATCAACTCATAAAACAAGTGTGGCAGTTGCCTTGAACATCGGCTTTACAAGGCTAACGTTGAGAGATCAAAGCACGGAAGATGTATATTACTTTTGTGTGGCCTGTCTGTCCGTCTGTCTGTCTGTCTGTCCGTCCGTTGAGAGATCAAAGCGGATCTGACAGGGATCCGACTCCGACGGGGGCCGCCTCTGAGTTTGTGTATCACACAAACTCTCTTTGTAATCTTGTTAATATGGCCTTCTTGTTTTGGGAGACACACTTAACATACACTACGGTCACCGCCACGATCTAAGCAACTGTCATGTCAAATGTTTTCAAGATTGATCTAATGGTTTTTGTGATAGTAAGTGTGTGTTTTGAATGGCTAGTAGATCAGTGTGTGTGCCTGTGATTTCTATTCGGGACATACTTTATATATGCACATACAAACATACATACATACCTACCTACATACATGCATGCTCTTTACATTGTGTTTTATATATTAGATAAAAGAAGAGAAAAGAAATGTAATGATGCTGCCCGCAAAGAAGAGATGCACATTAATTTAATTCATAATGCCTCAATAAACATTGTTGTGGTCAATTGCCTTATTTAAACTCAACAGCAAAATATAGACTAATCGATTTGTATACTACATTTGAATTTTGAAGCATTGGTTAATCATATACTAGGTTCTTATAAAACTAATCAGTGGCGTCACAAGGGTCGGTATCACCTGGTGCGATAAGGCCAGGGTATCACCCCCACCCCCCAAAATAATCGTTCATTAAACATTTTTTCCTGTTAAAAAAAATCATTATTTAGTGTTTTTATTACTTTTACCATTCTACAGTGATCAAATTATCTACATTAAGTGATTGTTACACAACTCGAAATTGAGTTCCAATTTTTTTGACTCGATAGCTTTAACATGACAGTAATATTACGAAAATCATAAGCATTTAAATATAAGGGAAACCACGGTTTGACATTATGCCATTGTTTCTGAAACTTTTGCTAGCGACTAATGCCAATGAAAAACAAAGGTGTGTTTGACGTCTCTTAGTTAGGTTGGAGTCGTATGCTTCTCGCAGAGAATTCGGGCGGATAATAAAGATTATTATTATTTGTATTATTATTACCTTTATTATTAAGCCTACTATTACCGGTATTATTAATATTACTATAAATTCCCTGTTTCACGGGCTCAATTTCTATATCAAATTTGTCAGTTCCACGATACGTAAGATAAAAAATAACCTTCATTATTAAGTGCATATCTATTTTTTTTTATAAATGGTGTGTCTGAAAAAGTCCGAACTTAGGTAAATGAAGACCCTATATTGAATTTTATAGAGGCTTCTTTGTTCTTCATAAGACTTTAAGAAAAAGGAATTTTTATTAAGTATGAAACTTTGAGGTTTATGTAATTGTACATTTCATCACATTTTCATTCATCTTTTAAAATGCATATTTTGATTTTTTTTTAAATATTTTAGTTACTGCACTGTCTTCTTGAATTTTTACGACCGCTTGATTCTAATCGCCAGGTCAGAATAACCTCCAGGCATTGCTTCGAATATACATTTTTCAAAACTTAAATTCTTATAAAATTACAAATAAAAAATTTAAACTAAAACCTTTTTTTCATTTATCAAGACACATTTTATGACCACACTTTTAAAAACTGTCGAAATAAGACACCAGTAAAAGAATATATCCTAAGCGCATACAAGAGAGACATAAATATTTAACTAGAAATATTGAAAGACAAAGTCTATTAAAAAAAGATGTAAAACTACGAGACTATAAAGCTGAATTTATTCGCTGTTTAAAGTTGTTTTCTAATTATAATGTACTATAATATTACAATAATAAAACCAGTAATTGGTATTAAATTATCTAGTTTAAACAGATTGCAGTAATTCAACTCAGTGTCTTTCAATATAATAGACGTTTGTTCATTTATTTCTACAAAAAACCCTTCAGAAAGCAGATGATGAGATAAGTATGGTAATATCAGCATCTACTTGTTGAAGTGGTTCTTCATTATCCCTGTAGATATTCGAGTCGATCTACGCACTATCCGGTTTCTATTAGACATCTCATGGCCACCATTTGATACACGAGTCATTGTGGAGATAATAAAGTGGATGAATGGGCCTGGTGAATAAAGTTGGAGATAGTGCTGCTGGTGTTGGTTTCCACATCCTGATTGGTAGTCAACGACCTGTGACATAAAAGTACTATAAAAAGAACGCGATGAGAAACTGTCATGAAATGACAACCGGTTTATGTCAATCCAAAACACGCGAAGAAATGACAAAAAAAAACTTTCGGATGACATATTGTTTTCAACGTTTGTCCTTTTCTGTGTTTCTTTCAGATGTTCCTCGTGTGAACTTTTCCCCTACCGCGGTACTATACATGTTAGTTTACAGCATAAAGTGATACGTCTACCTAACCCGAACATTGGACACTTTCTTCAATATCATGTTGAGGTGGCTAGAACATAAGAGAAGCAAGACAATAATGAAAAATAATAAGAAGAAACAAGAAATATTTATATAAATATAAGAGAGAGAAAGAAAGAGTGAGAGAGAGAAAATAACAAGATAACGTAAAAGAAGAGATTAATAGATAGATGTATTAAAGGGGAGAGAGAGAGGAAGAGTGAGAGAGAAAGAGAGAGAGAAAGGAAGAATAACAAGAATAAGTAAACATTAAAAAGAGATATTAGTTAATAGATGTGTGAATGGAGAGAGATAGATAGATAGAGATAGATAGAGAGAGAGAGAGAGAGAGAGAGAGAAGGAAAGTGAAAAAGAAAAGTATCAGAAAGAGAGTCGGGAGAAGGTAATGAAAAAGTTTCAAACACAAGTCATCACGTGTTCTCTCGTTGTGTTACCTCCTTTTCTTGGGCAATAAGAACTCACAGGGCCGTGGCCACCTGGAGAAGAATGAGAACCCTCTGTAAAGTCTGCAGTGACTTACTTATGGTCGGAATGGTTAGCCTATGTCACCAGAAATACAAATCTCAACATCTCGTTATCAAATGAAGGCTATCTCATAGACACACTACTTCGTTTCATATTGATCACTCATCAAGATCATTGATCAGGAACAATAATTGCACCAATGTTATTATTCGATACCATACCAGAAGAAGAGACAGTAATTTGCTCGATTAAGAATAACTGAATAAGTATACAAATAATTTTGTAAATCAGGAGGTGTTCATATCGAGGTGAGTCTAGATTACAATAATATTTTATAGATCAGTGGCGTAGCTAGGATGGGGGGAGGAGGGGGAGAATTTGAAAATCCCCCGGGCCTTCACTTGAAGGGGGCCCCCAAATTAGTGTTTTTTGCATAAAAAATTAAGTATTACGCAATATGTAGGGGCCACCATTGAGGTCAATCCCCCGGGCCACAAAAACGATGGAAAATTTCTAGCTACGCCCCTGTTATAGAGATACACTACATTTTAGAAGCAGTAATTCTAGTACTAATATTAAATTATTTAGAGATTCATTTACTTTAAAATATTAATTTAAAAAATGTCCAATGACTGAAACTGGGCCAGAGATCCATGAATAACTTTGCTACGTGATTAAAAAAAAATACATTGCCATGTATGTTCGAAATTAATGGAACTACTTCCGGGTGATTAACAGAAAGATATACTTTAGATTTCCAAAGCTTTCCCAAGTCACACTATTACATTGGCATTCCAGACATGTTCATAAAGTACTAGTTACTTTGGATGAATATAAGAACCTAGATTTCATAGTCCGCATCTTTAATGATGCCCTTCGAGCCATGCTTGCTTCCAATCATGGGCGTTCAGGCTTGGACGTGGCTGACAAAGAGTGGTGGACACTGAGTGGACGACACTATCACTTGGACAGACATTTTTTGCAGACTTGTAAAGAGCATCTTACAACTGAGAAGTGGTTAAAGAGTCAACATTGATACCCTACAGTCATTAGTAGAGTTAAACTGTTTCCAAGGAATAGCGCATACATTCTAGAGTAAAATGAGCTCTAAACCTTACGCAATATTTCAAAAAAGAGATGATTCAGATACTCGTGAGGGGACAAAATAACGCACTGACCGTGTTCATTTTTGCCTATGCATATTATTCATCAAATCATCTAATACCACCATGATATGTATAGCCTCGCACTGGCTTAATGTAGCAAAGATGAAATTGGATTGCTTCCCTGTGATGCCAGAGATAACACACAATGCAAATATCTTGGTGCATTTTGATGCATTCCAAACCCTTCCGTGGAAATCATGGCAGACGTTTGTCAGTCCGGTAACAATTCATTCCTCCTTCTTTTTAGTTTCATTTTTTTATATATATATTTGGGTGAGGGTGTTCGTATATTTGGGGCCGGGGGGGGGGGTCAGGGGCTGGATGTCTTTTTTTCCCTATAATTTAATTCACGCATTCAAAAATGACACGACGATGTAACAAAATGAATTTGTTTGTAACGTGTACTTTTAAATCCGGAAGTTGGAGACAGATGTATAAATAACAGATCACGTGATTTTTTTTTCCGAACATAAAACAGTAATGCTACTTTTACATACTAATTGCTAATATTATGTGTGTACTTATACTTCAACAAAAGTGATTTGAAAATAGTTTTTCAGTTCGCAGTTAAACTGATTGTTTTGTAGTCTGCATTAAAGGTATAAGTTGAACTGTTCAAAATATAAGATTCTATTGACCGAGACAAACAAAAATTTTGTTTGACTATATTAGTTCACTTCAGCATTTTTAATTTTTCATTAACAATAAAAAAAAAACGCAATATAAAAAAACGCAAAACAGCCTTTTGAAAAGACATAAAGTCAGGTGACTGAAATACAATTTTGAAAAGACATAAAGTCAGGTGACTAAAATGCAATTTTGAAAAGTAATTCTTCTATGAACAATTTTTAATAACGGCAACATTTTAGAGTTTTAATGAAAGGAAATACAGGCAACCTTTACAGATCTTACGCCCCTTAAGGACAGATGATGAAATGCTTATCAGTATGTTATGACGTCATTAGATGACGATTCAACGAAGGTGTTATGTGGTCAGCACGACAATATATCTATTCTTAAATGTAGGTCTGATACCCATTAGAGTTGGGGAGGACGCAGGGGCGCCCAAATAAATCCCACCTAAGTTCTTCAATTGGATCTGAACTGAAGACTCCTAAGTTAGGAAACAAAACGCTATAGAGCTAGACCACCACTGTCATTTTTTGTAAGAATGGTAAAAACAATACAGATAACAATTCTAAAATTTGATATCTCTAAAATTGAACCGCTAGAAACAGGTATTATTTAATTGAAATAAATATATCACCATATACCCTTTTTTTTCTATAGACCCTTTACATTAAAATATTTGCCATTTAATTTTCCCAATGGTACAGACAGCGCATAGGGTCCCAGAGTCTATTTCATTTTCTTGTGACAGAATTGCATGAACGAAGCGTTCAGCGTCTCGTACAGCTCGCCCTACATTGCAACCAGTTCACCAGGGACACGGGCATTCGCTAGCAGACGTAATGGCATTGCGTCACAAAGCCAGACATATCAAGAGAATCATAATACATTGATTCTGTCTTTTGTTTCTATCACAAATAATGTTTGGTATTTCTCAAACCACCCTCTCTTTTAATCTCTTTTATTCTCTCTCTCTCTCTCTCTCTCTCTGTTTTACCAAATAAAACCGAACAGAATGCTGGCGTGCGCAATATTTTGTTCTAATCCAATACTTCTATTGACGTGACCAAAGAATAAATGTTATCTATAAGAGAAGTCCAATGCCCACAGCACCAGGCCGGACCGTCCAGCCAACAGAACACGTTCATCCTGACCAGTCTTCCAGACACAAGTTAATTCCTGGAGGGCTGTCACAATGTGTCCAACCCAATAGTACACGATCGCCGAGCCACAGATGCTACGCAATCATGACACCCTGAGTTGTTCACCAACGTTGGTGGTTGGGCTGGGTCATGAGAGGGAGAAATATCTAAGCATTCTAAGTTTTAATATTTATACACACAGCTTTTTATTCTTGTTAATATTTGAACTACAGCGCATGTACAATTAGGAGGTTAAATAAAACGCAAGGGTTCGCTTTATTCTTCAGTTTTGTTGCACAGAGATGGATATCCTGTTTGAAATTCCAAATTTTCACCAATTACTTTTTCCAATTTTGTAAATAATGCAAGCTTTTTTTTTATAACTTTAGTTATATAATTGTGTGGTCTTGTGGGTATTGACCTAGATTAACGATTATCCAATATTTGCATCACAAAATTATGTTTAACAACCATTTACTTTGAAGTAAATAATATTTTTTTTTATAGCTACACTGTAAACTACATTCCTTGCTATTATGTCTGAGTTAAATACAAATATATTCTCATGTTCGACATTGAAGCTGATATAAATGGTAATAACGGTATGCCTCTAATGATGAAAGATTAATTAGTTCTATTTCCTAATGGAAGTTAATTGACGCAGCAATCTCAAGCTCTATGTCACAGATGCCATTATATATTTATTTGTATTTAAAAGCTTGTTTGTAAATAGAATTAGAAATCCCTAACTGAGCCTCAGGAATTACCCAAAAAGTCTAGTCCCTTGATAGAGCCTTAAGTTTAACTCAATGACGTCACTATGATGTTGCAAATTTATTGGTTGATTTAAAAATAAATAAAGACATTTTTTGGGGGGAGTTGGCGGGCTGGAATAAAACGCGCCAGATTTAGTCTGGAGCTAGCTTTCTAAACGATAGGTTGTTTTTCTAGGGTGTTCTGAAATAATATTGAAGAAAGAAGCTTTGTATTGTATTTTCATTTTTAATATGTACCTTGTACATAAGCTGTACTTAAGTTATATTTGAATTAAAGTTTCTAGTATTTTATTTCTATGAGGAAGTTATTCATTTAATTCCTAGATCGTTTCTGTTCATAATTGTATTTAATTCAAGATAGTCCCCGGCAGTACAAGTCTACTCTTCTATTCGGACAGCAACTTCTTATTACACTTCAAGATAAAGTTGGCAAAGTCTTCATTCGTCATTCATCATCAATATTCAAGAATTGATAGAAGAGAGATATTGTCACACTCTAATACATATACAAATAGTTAACAAGGGGTAGGGGCGGTTTGGTGTTGTTTTTTTTGTGGTTGTTAACATTGACACATACATATAAGTAACATGCTTATTTTTTTTTGTAATTGATGGTAAAAATATATATATATCTTTGCGTTGTGTGTGTATGTGGACGTGTGTGTGTCCCACAAGGGAAGACAAAGAAACGTTTTGTAGAAGACCTTGAGAAAAAACCTGATCCGAGAGCTCATTTCCATTTCTACATTTTTTAAACAAAAATTGCATAAGATACAAGTGTCTTTTTCCCCCCAACGTTCCAAGTTGTGTTAAAAATAATAAATTTTGGACTTTTATCTTCTATAAGACTTGGGCTAATCTCACACTGGGACCGCACAGATAACTAATGACACTCTGGATAGCACGACTCTGAAAGCGGGGGCATTACTAGCTGGCTTCCTAGAAAGACAAGCCAGGGAGATACCCAGACAGAATACAAAATAGTTGTTTTTTTTAACTACAGGTGCGCGCGTGTGTGTTTGAGAGAGGGAAGAGAAATAAAATTCAAAGATTGAAGCTATTCGACTTTACTTTGTTTCCGAATCATGCCAGGCAAATGCTGTTATAATTTGTTTGTTACAGTTTCATTTCTGGCCAATACTGTTATGGTTTAACCAGTCAAAGACAGAAATAGGCAAAATCAATGTTTTTAAATATGTTATCATTTATATAGAGATAATCGGTAGATTTTCTTGACCTATTTTCAAGAATCCCATATCTGATTTCTGAAATTTTAAAGGATAACATTTTAAATATGATAAAGTCAAGATATTTTTATATCATTACATCTGTATGTATATCACACTTAAAATTGAGCTGAAAAAAATGTAGGCTTTAAAATATCGGATAGCTATCATCTTGCGGTTTTATTTGCCAGTTTTACTACACAGACTTTATTTTAAATGTATTAACAAATTAATGGCTGCTTGGCAGTGTGGTGTGCTCTCTCGACTATCGTCTTCGTAGGTTATAACGTTGCCATCACTCGGGATTCTGCGGGAGGTTTGAGCTGCGATTTAATAATCTTCGAATCTTAAGAAACATGAGATACTGGTGAAACAAACAGAAAACTTTCAATATTTCCTAATCCCAGTACAGTTTATTTGTGATATTTATGTCTTTGATTAGTTAGTTTACAGTCTTTTAAATATAGCGAATTTATTTACAGAATTTCCAAATTATCTTAACTCTTTCTCTCCGTTATTATTTAACACTTTCTGAAGGAATAGACGTTGGTATCGTCAGATAGGAGAGAAAGAGTTAAATGACTTTTTTTTTTCGAAAAACGGACACAAGTTTGAACAATTTTTTTTTTAATTGGTTGCATTTGGATTTTAAATATTTTAAAATTATTTGTGTGATCCAAACATTTTCTTTAACAACATCTTGTAACCAATTAGCTAATTAAAAATGACAGTTCTAAATATTTCTAATTAATTCATTCAAATAATTGAAGCGTTTTCTTGGTCTGAATTACGCTGAAAAAAAAAAAAAAAGTTCTTTCATTTTCAACTCGTTATTAAAAAAACAAAATCACAACAAATCCGGTGAAGTCGCTCGGATCGTTCAAGGACATTTTTTCTCAACGTAACCTGGTTTTGTTCTTATTTTTTAAAATGTATTTTTAAAGTCCATTTCTGTAAATGACCACTGGGTAGTTCGCATAATTTTCTATTGTTTTTTTTATCCTTATTCTAAATATTTTAAATTCTGCTTGATTATACTTTTTTTTACTAAATACAGTCAAGTCAGGCTTATCAGTACACATTAGAACTGGGTGTTTTTTGTTTTTACTCGATCATTGTATAATAGAATTGGTTTTGGTACCTGAGAATTCGTTTCAAATAAGCGGCTGGTCTGATTAAGTAGTGGTCCGATTAACCGGATTGTACTGGCATAAAGAATGAAAGTGTACTTGAAGACTTTTCTTTCAAAAAAATAATTGAACAAAATGATAAAGTTCTTAGCCACCTTATTTAAATGGAAATTGATTTTTCATATGCATATTGGACAAAAATATATTTAAAAAAAAGCCATACAAAGGAATAAAAATACAAAAAAGAAAATCGAACAAAAAAGTAATACAATGAAAAGCTTGCATATCTCTCCGTGGAATACGTCAGCTGCTACCATTGCGAGAGATGATTAAAATAGACGCTGTCAAGGGAGGCAATCCCAGACTGAATTTTATCTATGTGTCGGAGTCAGAATATAAGACCAAATAAGAGTTTGTCTCTTTCCAATTTGAATATAACTGTAACAAATAGTTTAACCGAGCTTCAAGTTACATATATAGGGCTTATGGTTCAAGCAGTACAAATACTTGGAATATCACTTTAAAAAAACAAGAAACATCAACAGCCAATCAATCTGTGGAGCCTCTGCCGCGCATTGTAATTTTGTAATGATTGTTGGACGCGTACAACTAGTAGCGACGAAACATTAAAAATTTAGAAAGGATTTATCATAGAGACAGATTAACGGACAAGAGATCCATTGCAGTAGTGCTTAGGACATGATGTATTTTCTACATTTTGGAGTATTGTCATTTAATTATCATATAATATACTAGGAACTCGAGTTTTAATATAATCGGTTAACAGCAACACCCCTCTCTCACACTGACTTCTCAGTAATTTACTGAACCAATACTCCATAGAGTGAAATCAGAATATAGTGGACACACCAAAACGATTACAATTTATACATTTGCCGCCATGTGTTGAAATCTCAAATAGGGAAAGGAAGCCACACAAGAAGAATTTAAAAGTATGATTGACCTAAAAGTTATTTGACTTTGTAATAAAACACCAACAATAATATCAATAATATTAAATGTGTGATACAGCACATACAGAGATAGCATCACTAACCAAGAGATTAGAGACAGGATTAGTTCAGCGATTGGATCCCACAATGACCTACTAACTACAGTAAAACAAAAAAAAACTAAAATTCTACGGCCGTATCAAATGGTCTTCAGGTAACAGTACCTGGAGAAAGAAGAAGAGGCAGACAGAGAAAGCGATGGGAAGACAACATAAAT
>JADKLZ010026042.1:0-13608 GCA_021533235.1 Biomphalaria straminea | reverse complement strand
ATCTATCTATCTATCTATCTATCTATCTATCTATCTATCTATCTATCTATCTATCTATCTATCTATCTATCTATCTATCTATCTATCTATCTGTCTGTCTGTCTTTATTCTTTGCTCAACTTCATAGTATTAATATGTGTGTTTACAAAAGAATGAAAAGATCGATATATTCGTTCACGCTATTACTTCTCTAACTTTGATACTGTTTGACAAGCATAGCTACTAGCACAGCCTCTGGAAACTATAACGGTTTTGTAAAAACTCATAAACCGGGTTAGCAATTTGAGTTGAAATGTAAATATCTCTCACTGCTCGAACTAGTCATCTTAGGATCAGTAGAAGATTGCTCAACATTTTAAGCACCTAATCAACGCAAACTAAGCATAGACACTCGCATGCGTTGGCGTGTTTGCTTAGCCCACAATTGAATTACTGATATCCTTCTTTTTTTTTTATTTAAACAATGAATCAGAATCTATCTATATATATAATTCACTTCTTCCCTCAAGAGTTTTGTCGAGTAGCAAGAAGTAAAGGAAAGATCACTGCGGAAAGTCCACGAGAAAACAAAAAAAGGGGGAGGGGAACACGTAGTCACAAAATAGCAGGGCCGGACCGTTGCAATATCACTCTTTTTTATTTCTACCTCGCGTTCAATAGGAGGGGGTAAGCTACTCTGTAGTAACTACTGAAGCGACAGATTCGCTTAAGAGTTTGGACACAATGGAAATATAACTCTATTTTTTGCAACACGGACGGAGGGAGTTATTCTAGGTAATTTTAAAGGTGAAAATAAATGACAATTTTTGTCTATATATTTCAGGAGAATTGTATGAGTTTTCAAAAGATAGTAATAATTTTCGGATATTTCCATGACTTTTTAGTATATTTTGCAATTTCAAGAGATTTCCAGAACCTCCTGTTAAATCGGCAGGAGGCCGCGGGAAATCTGTTATAATTAATAAAATGATTTAACCTAATAATTTATAAAATTAAAATTAGCGCGGTTCCTATAAAAAATTTTGGGCCCACTTCGGTCGCATAGGTTGCAATGGCCTAAGGGTAGCCCTGCAAAATAGCGGCGTATGCTACGCCGCCAGTCGACTAGTACTGTGCGGTATATGTACTTTTAGTTTGAAATGGTAAATTCTACAACTAAAACAAACATTTATTTAGGTGTACACATATTGGAATAATTACAATTTTTTCTGATCCGTTTCCAGCGCCATGAGCGTCACCGTGAGCATCTCCGTGGGCGTCACCATGACCAGCAGCTGCTCCGTGGGCATCGCCTCCGTGAGCGTCGGCGGTTCCATGGGCATCCTAGGAAGTAATTACAAACAAAAGTGCAGCTGTTAGACTTTTAGAGCAACATTTCCAGTTGCCTGTGTCAGACAAACAGTTATAGCCCCCCCCCCCAGCTGGGGGACTGTGTCTCTGTACTTATAATTTCCAATGCATGCTCTATACATCGCTGTTCCAGTCTTATATAGATACTAAGTTTTTTTGTTTCTAGATCTTTATGTAACTGAAAGTTCTTTAGCAATACGCTGCACGTGGGGCAAAATAGGCAGCCGTACTATGACAGGGAGAAAAACAACACTTTTTAAACCGTCCATTTTATTACAGAACATTTCCTAAGCATTTTTTTTCTAGTCTTATATGTTATTGTAATGCTACATTGTTTTAGTGTAAGCTGGGTTACAACTGTCTGGAGCGTGAAAACAGGGTTAATTTTTTATCGTCAATCTTCAGGACATTATATTGGCCAGTGACTAATACTTTTATTTTTAATTTGTGGGGAAGGTAGGTAACTTTGAAGTGTGACATCTAAACATCTAGAAGTTATTTTGTGTGTGTGTGTGCGTTACAAAGCTCCAATCAAGTCAGTCTGGTAAAATGTTCGAGGATGTTCTTTCGTTCACACCCTTTCTCGAATCAAGCTGACATTTTACATAATTATTTATTGGCGTAGACAAGACATGAATAAAAAAAAACAAACAATTAGTCAATTAAATACTAGCAATCAAATATTTCGTTCGATGCCAACAAGGGAAATTAATCCTTCAGTATTCTGAGATATGGCTAAATGTGTACGTTTTGTACCCTTATATATTATACACGCTATTTCTTTTAAACAATCATTTATGGTACCCAACAAAATACGAATCAAGTACAAATAAAACTATTAGACATTTAAATATTGGTAATTAATTATTTTGTTTGAAATCAAATAAAAGAAATAGCTAAATAGCTTCTATAGTATTGAAAGATATAATTGTAAGGAAGGAGTTCTTCCCCCATTGTAATTTTTTTTTTTTTTTAAATTTTCCTGCTCAATACTTACATGTGCTCCATGTCCGGCATCTGAAAATAGAAACAAAATACAACAATATAATAATAAATCAAATACGACTTCTAATTCAGAAAGCTATTACTAGATGTAAGATTCTTTCAATTCAAAGATTGTAGTATTGTGAAGATGTTTACTTTGACTAGAAGAAACTCAGCCCCATTAAACACAAAGAAAAAGCCGACTGGAACTCTAATCAAGTCTTATCTCAATATTTTATTGTTCAAATAAGTTTTTGTCTAATTAGTTTCGGAAGTTTCACCAGGAATAAAGATTTGTATATCGTAGCCGAAACTTCAAGAAGGAAGTCTTGGGAAAGGCAGCCGATAAAGTTTCAATTCGGGACGATTTAATGGCAGTCCGAAGTTCGAAGTACTTAACAGGCAACCATTCCAACCAAGAAACGAGTTGTTTTGTATATAAAGCACATCTGTAAGAATTCTTTTGGTTAGTAATATGTAACTTGTTACTTACAGTAGATAAACATTAGTAGTAAAAAATAGCCAACACATATGATACCCCCTACTTTTGCTAGAAGTACTCAAGTACATAATATCCAGTAAGTCTGAGTAGGACGAAAAGTCTCTACCCCCCCTCCCTTATCATTAATGATAGGTAATTACTTTTATTTATATTTATTATCCATCAAAAGCTAACCATGTCGACCCTAGTCAATAAAAATTATATCTCTAATTCTCTATTCTTTCCATCGAACCGTTATTACCATTGATTGGTCTTGTTTTGAAGTACAATTATAAACTAGAAAACAATGAAAAAAAAAAACTAATAAGTTGAATGCGTACAAAGTTATAAGATAGGATAAAGGGGAGAGCGGAGGAGGCAGACGATAAAATCAAATGAATTCTTCACTAAATTTATATTAATGGTGCCGTTAGTCTGACTGGACATAGTGCAAGCATTTGCATCTATCTCCTAGTTTACTGAGAAGTTAACAAGAAAACCCTTTCAGTCGATTTGGTCATTTTTACTGGTGATAAATGTTTCTAATGTGTTGAGTGTGTTTTATTGTGGACTAGTCGGATAGTTTGTGTATCACCGATCTAATGCTCTGTTTCCTTATGTAGCTAATATAAAATACTGTAAAAAATGGGTTTACCCGATTTGTTAAAAAAAAAAGTTTCGTTCTTCAATAGAGATAAAATTTGGTATTGGATTCTCTTATTAATATGGCCTTCTTGTTTTGGGAGAGACACTTAACATACACTACGGTCACCGCCACGATCTAAGCAACTGTCATGTCAAATGTTTTCAAGATTGATCTTGGTTTTGATTTCTATTCGGGACATACTTTATATATGCACATACAAACATACATACATACCTACCTACATACATACATGCTCTTTACATTGTGTTTTATATATATTAGATAAAAGAAGAGAAAAGAAATGTAATGATGCTGCCCGCAAAGCAAAGAAGAGATGCACATTAATTAACTCTTTCAGTGTGGCGTTACTCTCAGCGAGTAACTTCGCTAGCGCTGGTCAGTGCGGCGTTACTCTCAGCAAGTAACTTGTTTTATACTATTTGTTTCACTATCTTTTTTATGTTAAACTTTTTATTTCTCTCTTTTTTTTTAAACTTACCGGATGTGGGAGTTATTGTTCTTTATTTTGATTCTAAATTTAATGCAATATCCAAAGCGTTTAAAAAAAAAATACACAAAATTATGTTAATGGTTCCTCTTTTTTAGTTTATTTCCCGGGACCCGTAAAATGTAAACAATACAATTTCTTAGAGCATTTTCTCATCATTTATGAAATTTAAAGTAATTAAATGTGTTTAGTATTGTGATTTTTAAAATATTTATAGATTAAATGTTTAATTAAAATGTTAAATCTTTTAGTATATCGATTTTAAATTAATTTTTAAAATATTTTCTTTTTCCATACTCAGTTTAAAATTAATGAAAAAAAATTTTCTTTGCATAATTTATTTAATTTACTCTACATTTGTAGTTCATTCATTTTCCTTTAAAATAAAATCAAATATGTTAGATTGTTTAATAAACTAAAAAAGTTATAGTAGTTTTAGCAACTCTACCCCTTTGAAAATTTTTGTTCGTTCAAGAAAACTCCATTTTTTCGATCAAAATAATTCGCACTGAAATTAATTTAATTCATAATGCTTCAATAAACATTGTTGTGGTCAATTGCCTTATTTAAACTCAACAGCAAAATATAGACCAATCGATCTGTATACTACATTTGAATTTTGAAGCATTGGTTAATCATATACTAGGTTCTTAAAAAACTAATCAGTGGCGTCACAAGGGTCGGTATCACCTGGTGCGGTAAGGCCAGGGTATCATTAAACATTTTTCCTGTTAAAAAAAATCATTATTAGTGTTTTTATTACTTTTACCATTCTACAGTGATCAAATTATCTGCATTAAGTGATTGTTACACAACTCGAAATTGAGTTCCAATTTTTTTGACTCGATAGCTTTAACATGACAGTAATATTACGAAAATCATAAGCATTTAAAATTAAGGGAAACCACGGTTTGACAATATGCCATTGTTTCTGAAACTTTTGCTAGCGACTAATGCCAATGAAAAACAAAGGTGTGTTTGACGTCTCTTAGTTAGGTTGGAGTCGTATGCTTCTCGCAGAGAATTCGGGCGGATAATAAAGATTATTATTATTTGTATTATTATTACCTTTATTATTACTATTACCGGTATTATTAATATTACTATAACTTCCCTGTTTCACGGGCTCAATTTCTATATTAAATTTGTCAGTTCCACGATACGTAAGATAAAAAATAACCTTCATCATTAAGTGCATATCTATTTTTTTTTATAAATGGTGTGTCTGAAAAAGTCCGAACTTAGGTAAATGAAGACCCTATATTGAATTTTATAGAGGCTTCTTTATTCTTCATAAGACTTTAAGAAAAAGGAATTTTTATTAAGTATGAAACTTTGAGGTTTATGTAATTGTACATTTCATCACATTTTCATTCATCTTTTAAAATGCATATTTTGATTTTTTTTAAAAATATTTTAGTTACTGCACTGTCTTCTTGAATTTTTACGACCGCTTGATTCTAATCGCCAGGTCAGAATAACCTCCAGGCATTGCTTCGAATATACATTTTTCAAAACTTAAATCCTTATAAAATTACAAATAAAAAATTTAAACTAAAACCTTTTTTTCATTTATCAAGACACATTTTATGACCACACTTTTAAAAACTGTCGAAATAAGACACCAGTAAAAGAATATATCCTAAGCGCATACAAGAGCGATATAAATATTTAACTAGAAATATTGAAAGACAAAGTCTATTAAAAAAAGATGTAAAACTACGAGACTATAAAGCTGAATTTATTCGCTGTTTAAAGTTGTTTTCTAATTATAATGTACTATAATATTACAATAATAAAACCAGTAATTGGTATTAAATTATCTAGTTTAAACACATTGCAGTAATTCAACTCAGTGTCTTTCAATATGATGGACGTTTGTTCATTTATTTCTACAACAAACCCTTCAGAAAGCAGATGATGAGATAAGTATGGTAATATCAGCATCTACTTGTTGAAGTGGTTCTTCATTATCCCTGTAGATATTCGAGTCGAGCTACGCACTATCTGGTTTCTATTAGACATCTCATGGCCACCATTTGATACACGAGTCATTGTGGAGATAATAAAGTGGATGAATGGGCCTGGTGAATAAAGTTGGAGATAGTGCTGCTGGTGTTGGTTTCCACATCCTGATTGGTAGTCAACGACCTGTGACATAAAAGTACTATAAAAAGAACGCGATGAGAAACTGTCATGAAATGACAACCGGTTTATGTCAATCCAAAACACGCGAAGAAATGACAAAAAAAAACTTTCGGATGACATATTGTTTTCAACGTTTGTCCTTTTCTGTGTTTCTTTCAGATGTTCCTCGTGTGAACTTTTCCCCTACCGCGGTACTATACATGTTAGTTTACAGCATAAAGTGATACGTCTACCTAACCCGAACATTGGACACTTTCTTCAATATCATGTTGAGGTGGCTAGAACATAAGAGAAGCAAGACAATAATGAAAAATAATAAGAAGAAACAAGAAATATTTATATAAATATAAGAGAGAGAAAGAAAGAGTGAGAGAGAGAAAATAACAAGATAACGTAAAAGAAGAGATTAATAGATAGATGTATTAAAGGGGAGAGAGAGAGGAAGAGTGAGAGAGAAAGAGAGAGAGAAAGGAAGAATAACAAGAATAAGTAAACATTAAAAAGAGATATTAGTTAATAGATGTGTGAATGGAGAGAGATAGATAGATAGAGATAGATAGAGAGAGAGAGAGAGAGAGAGAGAGAAGGAAAGTGAAAAAGAAAAGTATCAGAAAGAGAGTCGGGAGAAGGTAATGAAAAAGTTTCAAACACAAGTCATCACGTGTTCTCTCGTTGTGTTACCTCCTTTTCTTGGGCAATAAGAACTCACAGGGCCGTGGCCACCTGGAGAAGAATGAGAACCCTCTGTAAAGTCTGCAGTGACTTACTTATGGTCAGAATGGTTAGCCTATGTCACCAGAAATACAAATCTCAACATCTTGTTTTCAAATGAAGGCTATCTCATATAAGTCACAGACACACTACTTCGTTTCATATTGATCACTCATCAAGATCATTGATCAGGAATAATAATCGCACCAATGTTATTATTCGATACCATACCAGAATAAGACAGTAATTTGTTCGATTAAGAATAACTGAATAAGTATACAAATAATTGTGTAAATCAGGAGGTGTTAATATCGAGGTGAGTCTAGATTACAATAATATTTATAGAGCAGTAGTGTAGCTAGGATGGGGGGGAGGAGGGGGAGAATTTGAAAATCCCCGGGCCCTCACTTGAAGGGGGCCCCCAAATTAGTGTTTTTGCATAAAAAATTAAGTATTACGCAATATGTTGGGGCCACCATTGAGGTCAATCCCCCCGGGCCACAAAAAACGATGGAAAATTTCTAGTTACGCCCCTGTTATAGAGATACACTACATTTTAGAAGCAGTAATTCTAGTACTAATATCAACTTATCTAGAGATTCATTTACTTTAAAATATTAATTAAAAAAATGTCCAATGACTGAAACTGGGCCAGAGATCCACGAGAAATTGTGCTACGTGATAAAAAAAAATACATTGCCATGTATGTTCGAAATTAATGGAACTACTTCCGGGTGATTAACAGAGAGATATACTTTAGATTTCCAAAGCTTTCCCAAGTCACACTATTACATTGGCATCCCAGACATGTTCATAAAGTACTAGTTACTTTGGATAAATATAAGAACCTAGATTTCATAGTCCGCATCTTTAATGATGACCTTCGAGCCATGCTTGCTTCCATTCAGGCTTGGACGTGGCTGACAAAAAGTGGTGGACATTGAGTGGACATTATCACTTGGACAGACATTTTTTGCAGACTTGTAAAGAGCATCTTACAACTGAGAAGTGGTTAAAGAGTCAACATTGATACCCTACAGTCATTAGTAGAGTTAAACTGTTTCTAAGGAATAGCGCATACATTCTAGAGTAAAATGAGCTCTAAACCTTACGCAATATTTCAAATAAGAGATGATTCAGATACAAGATGACAGACTTAAACTCGTGAGGGGACAAAATAACGCACTGACCGTGTTCTAGTTTGCCTATGCATATTATTCATCAAATCATCTAATACCACCATGATATGTATAGCCTCGCACTGGCTTAATGTAGCAAAGATGAAATTGGATTGCTTCCCTGTGATGCCAGAGATAACACACAATGCAAATATCTTGGTGCATTTTGATGCATTCCAAACCCTTCCGTGGAAATCATGGCAGACGTTTGTCAGTCCGGTAACAATTCATTCCTCCTTCTTTTTAGTTTCATTTTTTTATATATATATTTGGGTGAGGGTGTTCGTATATTTGGGGCCGGGGGGGGGGGTCAGGGGCTGGATGTCTTTTTTTCCCTATAATTTAATTCACGCATTCAAAAATGACACGACGATGTAACAAAATGAATTTGTTTGTAACGTGTACTTTTAAATCCGGAAGTTGGAGACAGATGTATAAATAACAGATCACGTGATTTTTTTTTCCGAACATAAAACAGTAAATTGCTTTTGTATACTAATTGCAAATATTATGTGTGTACTTATACTTAAACAAAAGTGATTTGAATATAGTTTTTGAGTTCGTAGTTAAACTGATTGTTTTGTAGTCTGCATTAAAGGTATAAGTTGAACTAATCAAAATAAAGGATTTTATTGACCCAGACAAACAAAAATTTAGTTTGACCATATTGGTTCACTTCAGCATTTTTAATTTTTCATTAACAATAAAAAAAAACGCAATATAAAAAAAACGCAAAACAGCCTTTTGAAAAGACATAAAGTCAGGTGACTAAAATACAATTTTGAAATGTGATTCTTCTATGAACAATTTTTAATAACGGCAACATTTTAGAGTTTTAATGAAAGGAAATACAGGCAACCTTTACAGATCTTACGCCCCTTAAGGACAGATGATGAAATGCTTATCAGTATGTTATGACGTCATTAGATGACGATTCAACGAAGGTGTTATGTGGTCAGCACGACAATATATCTATTCTTAAATGTAGGTCTGATACCCATTAGAGTTGGGGTGGACTCAGGGGCGCCCAAATAAATCCCACCTAAGTTCTTCACTTGGATCTGAACTGAAGACTCCTAAGTTAGGAAATATAACGCTATAGAGCTAGACCACCACTGTCATTTTTTGTAAGAATGGTAAAAACAATACAGATAACAATTCTAAAATTGGATATCTCTAAAATTAAACCGCTAGAAACAGGTATTATTTAATTGAAATACATATATCACCATATACCCTTTTTTTTTCTATAGACCCTTTACATTAAAATATTTGCCATTTGATTTTCCCAATGGTACAGACAGCGCATAGGGTCCTAGAGTCTATTTCATTTTCTTGTGACAGAATTGCATGAACGAAGCGTTTAGCGTCTCGTACAGCTCGCCCCACATTGCAACCAGTTCACCAGGGACACGGGCATTCGCTAGCAGACGTAATGGCATTGCGTCACAAAGCCAGACATATCAAGAGAATCATAATACATTGATTCTGTCTTTTGTTTCTATCACAAATAATGTTTGGTATTTCTCAAACCACCCTCTCTTTTAATCTCTTTTATTTTCTCTCTCTCTCTCTCTCTCTCTCTCGATTTTTCTCTCTCTCCCTCTCTCTCTCTCTCTGTTTTTACCAAATAAAACCGAACAGAATGCTGGCGTGCGCAACATTTTGTTCTAATCCAATACTTCTATTGACGTGACCAAAGAATAAATGTTATCTATAAGAGAAGTCCAATGCCCACAGCACCAGGCCGGACCGTCCAGCCAACAGAACACGTTCATCCTGACCAGTCTGCCAGACCCAAGTTAATTCCTGGAGGGCTGTCACAATGTGTCCAACCCAATAGTACACGATCGCCGAGCCACAGATGCTACGCAATCATGACACCCTGAGTTGTTCACCAACGTTGGTGGTTGGGCTGGGTCATGAGAGGGAGAAATATCTAAGCATTCTAAGTTTTAATATTTATACACACAGCTTTTTATTCTTGTTAATATTTGAACTACAGCGCATGTACAATTAGGAGGTTAAAAAAATGCAAGGGTTCGCTTTATTCTTCATTTAAGTTGTACAGTGATGGATATCCTATATAAAATTCCAAATTTTCACCAATTACTTTTTCCAATTTTGTAAATAATGCAAGCTTTTTTTTTATAACTATAGTTATATAATTGTGTGGTCTTATGGGTATTGACCTAGATTAACGATTATCCAATATTTGCATCACAAAACTATGTTTAACAACCATTTACTTTGAAGTAAATAATATTTTTTTTTATAGCTACACTGTAAACTACATTCCTTGCTATTATGTCTAAGTTAAATACAAATATATTCTCATGTTCGACATTGAAGCTGATATAAATGGTTATAACGGTATGCGTCTAATGATGAAAGATTAATTAGTTCTATTTCCTAATGGAAGTTAATTGACGCAGCAGTCTTAAGCTCTTGGACCCCCACACACACACACACACATACACACACACATACATATACAAATAGTTAACAAGGGGTAGGGGGCGGTTTGATGTTGTTTTTTTTTGTGGTTGTTTACATTGACACATACATATAAGTAACATGCTTATTTTTTTTTGTAATTGATGGTAAAAATATATATATATCTTTGCGTTGTGTGTGTATTTGTATGTGTGTGTGTCCCACAAGGGAAGACAAAGAAACGTTTTGTAGAAGACCTTGAGAAAAAACCTGATCCGAGAGCTCATTTCCATTTCTACATTTTTTAAACAAAAATTGCATAAGATACAAGTGTCTTTATTTCCCCCAACGTTCCAAGTTGTGTTAAAAATAATAAATTTTGGACTTTTATCTTCTATAAGACTTGGGCTAATCTCAAACTGGGACCGCACAGATAACTAATGACACTCTGGATAGCACGACTCTGAAAGCGGGGGCATTACTAGCTGGCTTCCTAGAAAGACAAGCCAGGGAGATACCCAGACAGAATACAAAATAGTTTGTTTTTTTTAACTACAGGTGCGCGCGTGTGTGTTTGAGAGAGGGAAGAGAAATACAATTCAAAGATTGAAGCTGTTCGACTTAACTTTGTTTCCGAATCATGCCAGGCAAATGCTGTTATAATTTGTTTGTTACAGTTTCATTTCTAGACCATGCCAGGCCAATACTGTTACAGTTTCAATACTGTTATGGTTTAACCAGTCAAAGACAGAAATAGGCAAAATCAATGTTTTTAAATATGTTATCATTTATATAGAGATAATCGGTAGATTTTCTTGACCTATTTTCAAGAATGCCATATCTGATTTCTGAAATTTTAAAGGATAACATTTTAAATATTATAAAGTCAAGATATTTTTATATCATTACATCTGTATGTATATCACACTTAAAATTGAGCTGATAAAAAAATATAGGCTTTAAAATATCGGATAGCTATCCTCTTGCGGTTTTATTTGCCCGTTTTAATACACAGACTTTATTTTAAATGTATTAACAAATTAATGGCTGCTTGGCAGTGTGGTGTGCTCTCTCGACTATCGTCTTCATAGGTTATAACGTTGCCATCACTTTAATAATCTTCAAATCTTAAGAAACACGAGATACGTGTGAAACAAACAGAAAACCTTCCAATATTTCCTAATCCCAGTACAGTTTATTTGTGATATATATCTCTTTGATTAGTTAGTTTACAGTCTTTTAAATATAGCGAATGTATTTACAGAATTTCCAAATTATCTTAACTCTTTCTCTCCGTTATTATTTAAC
The DNA here is from genome assembly GCA_021533235.1 of Biomphalaria straminea. Lineage (NCBI taxonomy): Eukaryota > Metazoa > Mollusca > Gastropoda > Planorbidae > Biomphalaria > Biomphalaria straminea. The sequence goes on along the minus strand of JADKLZ010026042.1, from coordinate 1,858 downwards.
ACTTTCTGAAGGAATAGACGTTGGTATCGTCAGATAGGAGAGAAAGAGTTAAATGACTTTTTTTTTTCGAAAAATGGACACAAGTTTGAACAAATTTTTTTTTTAATTGGTTGCATTTGGATTTTAAATATTTTAAAATTATTTTTGTGATCCAAACATTTTCTTTAACAACATCTTGTAACCAATTAGCTAATTAAAAATGACAGTTCTAAATATTTCTAATTAATTCATTCAAATAATTGAAGCGTTTTCTTGGTCTGAATTACGCTGAAAATAAAAAAAAAAAGTAAAAAAAATAAAAAAGTTCTTTCATTTTCAACTCGTTATTAAAAAAAAAATTCACAACAAATCCGGTGAAGAAGCCGCTCGGATCGTTCAAGGACATTTTTTCTCAACGTAACCTGGTTTTGTTCTTATTTTTTAAAATGTATTTTTAAAGTCCATTTCTGTAAATGACCACTGGGTAGTTCGCATAATTTTCTATTGTTTTTTTTATCCTTATTCTAAATATTTTAAATTCTGCTTGATTATACTTTTTTTACTAATCATAGTCAAGTCAGGCTTATCAGTACACATTAGAACTGGGTGTTTTTTGTTTTTACTGGATCATTGTATAATAGAATTGGTTTTGGTACCTGAGAATTCGTTTCAAATAAGCGGCTGGTCTGATTAAGTAGTGGTCCGATTAACCGGATTCTACTGGACTAAAGAATGAAAGTGTACTTGAAGACTTTTCTTTCAAAAAAATAATTGAACAAAATGATTAAGTTCTTAGCCACCTTATTTAAATGCAAATTGATTTTTCATATGCATATCGGACAAAAATATATATTTAAAAAAAAAAGCCATACAAAGGAATAAAAATACAAAAAAGAAAATCGAACAAAAAAGTAATACAATGAAAAGCTTGCATATCTCTCCGTGGAATACGTCAGCTGCTACCATTGCGAGAGATGATTAAAATAGACGCTGTCAAGGGAGGCAATCCCAGACTGAATTTTATCTATGTGTCGGAGTCAGAATATAAGACCAAATAAGAGTTTGTCTCTTTCCAATTTGAATATAACTGTAACAAATAGTTTAACCGAGCTTCAAGTTACATATATAGGGCTTATGGTTCAAGCAGTACAAATACTTGGAATATCACTTTAAAAAAACAAGAAACATCAACAGCCAATCAATCTGTGGAGCCTCTGCCGCGCATTGTAATTTTGTAATGATTGTTGGACGCGTACAACTAGTAGCGACGAAACATTAAAAATTTAGAAAGGATTTATCATAGAGACAGATTAACGGACAAGAGATCCATTGCAGTAGTGCTTAGGACATGATGTATTTTCTACATTTTGGAGTATTGTCATTTAATTATCATATAATATACTAGGAACTCGAGTTTTAATATAATCGGTTAACAGCAACACCCCTCTCTCACACTGACTTCTCAGTAATTTACTGAACCAATACTCCATAGAGTGAAATCAGAATATAGTGGACACACCAAAACGATTACAATTTATACATTTGCCGCCATGTGTTGAAATCTCAAATAGGGAAAGGAAGCCACACAAGAAGAATTTAAAAGTATGATTGACCTAAAAGTTATTTGACTTTGTAATAAAACACCAACAATAATATCAATAATATTAAATGTGTGATACAGCACATACAGAGATAGCATCACTAACCAAGAGATTAGAGACAGGATTAGTTCAGCGATTGGATCCCACAATGACCTACTAACTACAGTAAAACAAAAAAAAACTAAAATTCTACGGCCGTATCAAATGGTCTTCAGGTAACAGTACCTGGAGAAAGAAGAAGAGGCAGACAGAGAAAGCGATGGGAAGACAACATAAAT
>JADKLZ010026041.1:1926-29610 GCA_021533235.1 Biomphalaria straminea | reverse complement strand
GGCAGCAGGGACCACGGCATCATCCGAAGGGCGCTCCTGGGCAGCGTGTGCGGGTACGTGGTGCACCACAGCCAGGTGCCGGTCCTGGTGTACCACCCGCCCGTTCCCGCGGGCAGCGGCCAGAGGCGGCACAGCCAGAGCAGCAAGGTGGGCGACTTCGTTCGGCAGAGGTCCAGAAACAGCGAGTCTGATACCAAGGCGAGCTACGCGGGCCTGTAACCGACCCACCAGGCAAACTCAGTCGACTTAATTTATCATTGTCACATTCCATAGGAGGAGAAACTATGAACAATTAGCTTTAATATATCTAGAGTCCGGAACTGAAGATCTAGTAATGACTTATGTCTTTCTAAATTGTTTGTTTATTAGACAATGGAACAGCAGCAAGAAATGCATCATATTTTATTTTGACCCAAACAAACAATGTATATCCTTTATATAGGTCATAGTTTTTTTTTGGCATTGTGGGAACTCGGCAATCCGGAAGTTGATTCAGATGTAGGAATAACGATAAGGTGGGAAATGATTCAAATTGAGAAAAAAAAATCAGTTTTGTCTTTAGGCGACACATTAGGTGGGTAGGGGATAGGGGGGATACATTAATTTAAAAAGTTGACCCAAGAGTATTGTTAGAGCAATAAGAAGCCGTGAGAAGCCCCATATAGCTGTTATTAGCCTTACTTTGCTCAATGTAGCCCTACTAGGCTACTGGGACTGTTGTGGCCTAATTGGATCATTAACCCTAACCCTAATTGGATCATTAATCTACTGCGTTCTTTCAGTTTATTTCATGTACATACCTTGTATTGCGTTTTGTATGCCCTTAGTTTTAAAATTCTCGTTATTACGTCTCGTCTTTTTAACGAAGGGCGAGAACTGATTCACTGTGTAGAGCAAGGAAGATCACCCCGTCTCATCACGGGGGCTCATTATTCTTCGATATTCTTTTATTTACCTCACAATTTTATGATTTTTTCATTTTTTAAAAAAGTATTATTAATGTTTTTATTCATCATAGTACTCAATTGTCACACATCTTTTGAAGTGAATAAATGAATTCACGGATCACTGGCGTATATAGATTGCGTTCTTCACTAGCAATATGTATGCGCATACAGTAGCCATATTGAATAGATTGTAAGTACCTTAGTTGGAATGAAATCAATGGTATTCTTTTAAGCGTGCTAAATATAGATCGCAGGTCATGGCTTGCTTTGTTACGATAGACGGGTTGCAGCTCCATAGAATATTTTAATAAAACAGAGCTAGAGCTGCTAGCGTTGTTCTCTTTGCAACCTCACTGTTAGATTGGAAGCTGGTCAGTTCGTTGTTAGATCAGAAGCTGGCCAGTTCGTTGCAAGATCAGAAGTTGGCCAGTTCGTTGTAAGATCAGAAGCTGGCCAGTTCGTTGTAAGATCAGAAGCTGGTCAGTTCGTTGTAAGATCAGAAGCTGGTCAGTTCGTTGTAAGATCAGAAGCTGGCCAGTTTGCTGTAAGATCAGAAGCTGGTCAGTTCGTTGTAAGATCAGTAGCCCTCACTGGAAGCGCATCCCAGATAAACCTAGAACCACTTATTACAGGTTACAGGCTTTCTCTGAAAGAACCGCTTACAAAATATACATGCGGGCCGTGGACAAGCAAGCAGGTGTATAACTTAAAGAAACCCTTTACTTAATAACATGATCTTCACCTTGCCATATGATGTATAGTTTCTTTTCTATTTCATTCTTGTCTAGGGTCATAGGTCACCATCTCAAAGTTATTGATACTTTATTCAAGTAGATGCTAACCACTTTTAAATTTGACCTGGGCTGAAAAGATTTGAATGGATTGTGTCAACATAGCCGAGCTGCAATTAAATCTCGCGTAAATTATGAGGGCGCGTATCCTGTCATGGTATCAAAAAAGCGAAAAATCATAAGTGTTAATCCTTAAAAAAGAGAAAAATATATAACGAAGGTTATCCCTTAACTAAAAATGTGTGTCCATTCTTTTGGTGAATCGAATGAGTCAAGCGAGAGACAAATAGCTATGTAATCAGAGCTCTTGTATTTATAAAAAATATCTTTGCGAGTAGTGTCCAACACAATATGGGTTGGTGAATGTGTATAAATGTGAAAAGTTTTTGAATATTGCAATTTCATATTTTGTGTTTGACGGTTGATTTAGTAACAATAAAGTTTGATTCAAAATCTGTGATGACATGTTTTTTGTACTTGCCACTTTCTTCGTCTTTGTTGTTTTGATATTGACGTGAACACGAGTCTGTAAAAAAAATTAGGTTAGAGAGTACTTAGAAACATTAAGAACTTGAATGACGCAATAACTATTTGTTTCCTTGAGATGCACGTACTCAGATTTGGGTCTCAAAGATTAAAAAAATTCCTTTGAAGTCTTGTATTGTTACATCTAGCCTGTAAAAGAAAGTTTACTCTCCACAGAGCAGCCTCAAGATGTTTATATTTATAAATACTTTCACTTCTATGATTTCTATTATCAAGATGCCCGGGCAGCGCTTATGAACCTCAACATGGTATCTGGACGAATACATTAGGTCACTAGGCTACACGGAGAAACAGAGTTCATTCTAATGGCAGTGATTTAAGAAAGCCTCAACATTCCTCCTCAATCCATACACCCTTCCTCAAGATTGGCGTTTTAACTCTTTCTTCCCGTAATAATTTACCACACTCTGGTGGAATCAACGTTGGTATCGTCAGTTAGGAGAGAAGGAGTTAATTGCCCAGCAGAGGTGATTAATGCATCAAAACTTACACTGAGTGTCTCATGCTTACAGAACTCGAAAAATAAAGCAAAAGCATCAAACAAAAAAAAACAACAACAGGTGTTGGGAATCAGATTTAGAACAGAAAAATGAAGCGCGTTGACTGAGCGGTTCGAATCCTTGTGAAGACTGTGATTTTTAATTTCGGGGCACCATTGAATCCACCAGCTCTAATGGGTATCTGGCACTAGTTGGAGAAACGTAAAAGCGGTTGGTCGTTGTGCTGACCACATGACACCTTCGTTAACCGTGGGCCACAGAAACAAAAGATCTTTACATCATCTGTTCCAAAGATCGCAAGGTCTGAAATGGGAACATTACTTTTTTACTGTCAGAAAGACTATTTCACTGGCCTAGAGCTTAGATAACATCTATTTTTAGTATATATAAATACTAGTCGACCGGCGGCATAGCGTACGCCGCTATTTTCCAGGGCAGACCTTAGTCACTGCAACATATCCGACCGCAGTTGGTCCCGCACTTTCATTGGACCGGTGCTAATTTTTTAGGTGTATAAATTATTAAATCAAGTTACATGAAGTTAATTCCTTTTTCCAGTCTATATTTATTTATGTCTATGCTATTTTGTGAATGAAAATAGTGCGGATTTGGATACACCATTTCCATTCACACCATGCTTCGCCATGGGATCTTCTCATTTACTTGTTATAAGTGAATTCATGAATAAAAAATACTATGAATGGAGCTAAAAATAACTATCTTAAGGAGTACATATTTTAAATTATTTTTTTTTACATTACTACAAACTAAACAAAAACTTGTTTTTTTTTTTAAAAGTTATATGATGGTCGCCGTAATGAAATTGAACTCATCTTGATGTTAATGGTAGGTACGCCAATATAGAAGATGTAGGTTTTCTATTTATATCAACTAAATATTAAAAGTAAAATTGGTTAATGTGCAGAAATTACTACATTTTAATTTTTTTTTTTTTTTGTCAAAATAAATATTAGATTAATTTTTTTAAAACATATTTTTCCGATAGAGTAAAATGTTAAAGATAGTTTAAAATGCAAATCTTTATTAGATCAAAAAGAGATCAAACATATGCTTGCAGCAAAAATGAAGAATATTACTCTACATATTGCCACGAACAAGGGCGTCCTTAGCAGTGCGCGGGGCCCTGGGCGATTGTCATGTGCGGGGCCCTTGGCCGTAAGGATAAACCATATATACCGTACCACATCACGCTAACCGGCTAATCCGTCTCTAACGCTGTAACAATTACAAGACAGTATGTCCTCCTTAACGCTGTGGGCATTCCTTAACTAGTCAACAAGCTCTTTGTTTATAGTGAAATGTATACAAATATCAGTCATGTATATTGATCAAATGCTAAGTTTATTGATCAAATTCTGAATCCAACATAAAATGTACGTCAAATTATTATATGTTAGATCCAAACAAAAACATTAAAAAAAAAAAAAGTAACAAAAGGACTAATATACTGCGGATGGATTCTGCATTTAAAACTACATCTACTAATATTGTACAAGTTATTTTTCTTATTCGATATCAAACAAAATAATTAATTACCAATAATTAATTGACTTATTAAGTATTTATGTTTATTAATTCATGTTTTGTTAATTACTATAAATAATTGTTTAAAGTATGAAGTTAATCCGAATATGCGTAATGGAGAAATAGCAATCACAATTATTTAAGGTAGACTAAATCCACCCGAATTCGCCATATCTGTAAGTACTGAAGTATGGGTTTCCATTGTCGCTATTAAACAAATAATGATTTACCAGTAATTAAATGTATAATATTTTTTTATGGATTCATGTCTTGTCTATGTTACTGAATCATCGTGAGAAGCGTGGTCGAGAGGCTAAGTGCGGCTTGAGCTTGGGTAGCTTGACTACCTAGAAGGGGGCTCGAGGCTCGACACCCGACTCGGGCAGAGCTGTGTTTACTGAGCGCCTAAAGGCAGCACGGGAAACCAACTCCTAGATACCCCCTCCCCCCACTGGTCCACAAATGAGATTGGACCAAAGCGCTCTGAGCATGCTATAAGCATGAAAGTAGCGCTATATAAAAGCTATAATAATAATAATAATAATAATAATAATAATTGTGCCAAGTTTCAGCTTGATACGACAATGGATGTGGGAGAAATAACGTATTCACACTTTTTTCCAGACAGACAGACAGACAGACAGGGTTAATAGTAGCTCTGTAAAAAGTACTGGAGTAGAGGCTAAAAATAAGCCAGTAGTTTTCTCAATACACGATCGAGAGTACATGTACAGGTGCTTCTAAAAATAGCATAAACAGATTTACGTCCAAAGATTGGTATTTCCATTTCCATTCAGTCTCATTTAAATATGCTCATTACAATGTGGCGCCATACTGTTAAGATCAGATTACTGAGGAAAATAACTTGTAGATTTTTTTTTTACGGTTGTGTCCCTTGAATTCTAATTACCGTTCTTGGTGATGGTTTCGTTAATATTCAATGAAGGCAATGATTCTCAATCTTTTGTTGCAGCGTCGTCCATTTTTTTTTTTACGGTGTAAAATAATCGTCAAAAGTACAAAAGAATAAGCAGCAATAATGCACCGAGGCAGTGTATCTCAAACTGTTTTCCAAGGAGGCCTAGTATTCCGCGAGGCCATTTAACTTGTGTCATATATTAAGCGAGAGATTAGAGACAGGGTTACGGCAGCGATCGGACCCCATGTTGACCTGCTAAATACTGTGAAGAAACGAAAGCTCAAAATGTATGGCCATGTATCAAGATCTTCGGGACTCGCAAAGACCTTCCTCCAGGGAACAGTACCAGGAAAAAGAAAAAGAGGCAGACAGAGAAAGCGGTGGGAAGACAACATCAAAGAATGGACATTGAACGAGGTTTTAATCAGGGCAAAGGATAGAGAGGAATGGAGAAAGATGGTCCACAAGTCTTGCTTGGTGCCCCAACGGTCCACCAGACTAAGGGATAGGTAACAGGTAAGGTAACATATATTAAGCAATCATCTTATCTGTCCAGGGACTTTTTTGCTGGGGGAACTTACAGTTCAAGTAACCAAATCCATTTTTACCGTTCGACAGCTGTTCTTAATATCAAGAGGGAGGCCGATCAATTCTTTTGCAATGTCCAACCAGCTTGTCTTTTTCGGCGACTCTTTCTTCGTGCTCCTGCCAATGTACAGTGAATATTGTCTCAAAATAAGACCAAACCAGCTCAGCTTTCGTCTCTTCACATAAACCATAACTACCATTTAAAAACACAACATAATCAATATATAGAAAGATATAAACATAACATCATATTTCTTATTCTATGCTAGCAACTATCCATTTATGTTATCTTTTCTAAGTGACTTGAAAGCATAGAATAGGTTTCTTGAATCAGCCAGGAAAACCTATGATATGTTAATATGATAATATGTTGATCAGTTCATAGTTGATCAGTTGATTAGTTATTATGTTAATCATTTGATAGTTGATCAGTTAATCAGTTGATTAGTTATTATGTTGATCAGTTGATAGTTGATCAGTTAACCAGTTGATTAGTTGTGTTGATCAGTTGATAGTTAATATTAATCAGTTTATCAGCTGATGCGATGTTTATAATTTTATCAATGAATTAGTTAATATGTTGAAAAAAAGAAACGTTAGTTTGTTAGTTAGTCAATTATTCAGTTGATCAATTAAAATCAATTAAAAAGAAAGTATCATTACTCTGGTCAGGTACTAGATCAATAAATCTTGTCAGGTAGTAGATCAATAGAAGGCTGATATCGTACAGATTATCTGGCATAATTATGACGAATGAGAAAGCCAGGTGTTACCTGCCAGATTTCTGCTGTGCCTAGCAAGTGGGCGGGGAACTGTGGTATAAGATAATCAGGTATGACGCCCCTTGCGTCCTAGGTCACAATTTATGCAGCTTCACGACGGATAACTCACCAAAGTTACACTCTGGTTATAACTAATCCAACATCGTTAAGTGCCTTGTACTTTTGTATTAATAATCTAGTGTCCAATAGAGAGGTTTGTACATTTAATTAACTTAAAACTATAATTTACAGTCTTTGCTGGCCACAAGTTATTGTTTTTAAGAGAAATCTTATAGGTATTGTTGGTATTGCTATTGAAGATTATTATTATTATTATTATAGCTATTATATAGCGAAGCTTTCATGCTTATAGCATGCTCAGAGCGCTTTGACCCAATCTCATTTGTGGACCAGTGGGGGGTAGGGGTATCTAGTAGTTGGTTTTTCGTGCTGCCTTTAGGCGCTCAGTTAACACAACTCGAACCTCGAGCCCCCTTCTAGATAGCCAAGCCAAACCAAGTTCAAGCGCACTTAGCCCCTCGACCACGCTTCCCTCTCATACGTCATAGCCTGAACCTGAGAGGAGACGGCCGGGAATGGCGAAGTTTATATGTTCCAACTACAGTACAGTTTGTCTATTTTTTTTTTTTTGAAAGTATCGTGAATGATGACTATTTTATCTACAAGCTGTTCAACATTTCAAAAAATAAGAACATACAGAGATTCATTAATTGTAACAAGCAATCAGAAGAATATATAAAAGTAAGTTCATTAATTGGTCATTGTCACTGTAACAAAGAGTTGATCAGTCACTATAACAATAAGATAATGGTTCTCATACTGGTAATGTCTTCGGTTCCGCAAAATGCAGTAGCGACCTGCATTATTACCGCATTTTGTGCAGACAACGCCGTTGCCCGCCTGTGGTCTTTTTAAGTTTTCTATTCGTCTTCTGTGCCAGTCTTCAATTTGGTCTTTTTTTTTTTTTTTTTTTTGGGGGGGGGGTCTCAAATATTTATTTCGCAGCCTTTGTGAGAGCTATCCAACTGTCACTTTCAGAGGCCCTGTGCTGTCTGGTACTTTCCTCTAAGCCTCTAAATGAAAACAAGTAATAGACTCTAAATATTTTTAAAATCAATTATTGTTTTATGTTTCAATATTTTGATAAACCGACATGTTTTATATCATTGGTAAAAAATTTTTAGTCCAGAATGGGGAATGAACTTTCGATATTTGCGTTATAAGTGCGACGGTCTATCAATTTTAAATTTTAAAAAGTTGATGTTAAAGGAATGTCGGTTTGTTAGCTTATTTGCTAATGACCTGCAAAGTTATTATTATAGCTTTTATATAATAACTTTGCAATTTTAAAGTTATCCCTTCAGACCATGCTGTAGGCATACACAAGGGAATATTGTGAAAATCTCATCTGTTTCTTCGGCAGATAGTTAACGAGGATGTCATGTGGCCAGCACAACGATTAACCGCCTATGTTTTCAATTACTATCAGACTTTTACGTACAGCTGAAAGGACTCTGGCGCGCCCTAAAAATGTTAAAATTCAAAATTCTAGTCCACACAGGGATTCGAACCAGCTCTTTACTTCTCATCCACCACGCCACCTAACAAATTACAAACCGAACATATTGTCGCTAATTATCAAACAGTCTGGAGTTGAAAACTTATTGACAGGTTACCAATCAAAAGTTCCATGAAGCAAGCGTTTATTGTCGTTTAAAAGTTTAACAATGTACCCCTATATATTTAAGGTTGCTAATAGATAAATATGATTAATATGAAATGTAGCCTATATTAATTGCTACGATCGGTTAAACTAAACAGCGTAGGTCCATGCTTAGAGACAACATTGAACTACATAGTTTTATTGAACAGCTATTCCAAACGTTTTTTTCAGCCTGGGGCTATAAAAATCCCCGTGCGGAAGGACTGCTTGGTCGTGTGGTATGCGCCCCGAACTGTTATGTCGATGAAGTCGGCTTTGAACCGAGCCAACCGCCGTCCCGCAAGAGGTTTGGGCCAGGAAGCAACAGCCTTCAAACATGAAGGAAGATCCAAAACATGTCAAAGAAACAACTTGTTTCAGTGTAAAAAAAAAAGGTCCAATGGAACTAATTCTCCAAACCTTCAATAAACACTATGGGTACAAGATCCGAGAGCCCAAAAAAACACCATGGACCAGATATGGCCCGAACGTCGTAGCTAGAGCATCAATGAATTACACTTTAACTTGTAAAAAATATTTTGTCTTATCTTTTTTTTTTGGCGAAGAAATGGCGAGTATTCCTGAGATTAGAATGTCACTAGACCCAATGGCCACTCCATCAGGGGAGCAACAGCACCATCATCACCATCACCACCATCACCTGACCAGGTTAACGGGCAAAGGGTCAGAGGCCACAGGGAAGCGTGTCCTTGTTGGCGTGGACGGAAGTGATCATTCCAACTACGCTTGTCAATGTAAGAGATTCGTTTCAGTCCATCACCTTTTTGTTATTAGTTATTCACCTTATCATTATTACTACAATTCCTCTATTCAGGTCGCGCATTCATTTGCAAAACAGATGGCTGGACACGGTTCTTGAAATTTTTTTTAAAGTTTTACCCTGTCATATGTCATTGAATTAAGTCTCACCCTGCAATATACTTCAGTCATATGTCATTTTGATAATTCTCAGCCTGCAAGGTACTTTGCCTTATACCATTTTGTTTAATTATCGAATTTTTTTTCAAGTTTTACTCTGCAGGGTACTTGAGTCATATGCTATTTTGTTAAGTTTCATTCTGAAGGGTACTTCAGTCAAATGTCATTTCGATGATCCTCATCCTGCAGCGTGCTTATGCCATTATGTCATTTTATTAAGTTTCACCCTGCAAGGTACTTCAGTCATCTGTCATTTTGATAATCCTTATCTTGCAGGGTACTTTTGTCATATGTTATTTTGTTACGTTTCACTCTGCAGGGTACTTTAGTCACCTGTGGAGCAGCGAGGACTATGTGGTACTTCTCAATTGTCCAGACTTGCAGGAAGAAGTCAAGAACCACTGGAGCGGAGGTAATTACACTAACTAGGTACTTGTGCAATTACATTGCTTGATTACATTATGTTCTTTTGTAATTACATAGCAGTATTGATTAAATTAATAGGATAAATCTATTATTCCTTGTAGATATATAATGTTAAATGTCGCATAACATAACATAAGTCAAGTAACTCTTATGTCAATGTCTTAGAACAGATGTCAAGTAACTGTTATGTCATTTTTGAGGAACAAATGTAAAGTATTTTTTTACTTGAACAATGATACAGTCAAGTCACAGATGTCACGTTATTGTTATGCCAATGTCGCAAGCTAAATGTCAAATATATTATGCCACTGTCACATGACAGATGCCATGATGTTCACATGTCTCTTTTTTTTACAAGATAGATGTCAGGCATCTTTTATGTCAATGTCAAAAGAGCAATGGCAATTATCTTTTGTCAATGTCCAGGTGTGAAGTACGTGTTTGACCGTGAGCTAGTTGACCAGAAACTGAAAGAAGGCGAGGAGCACGTGCATCAGAAGCTGGAGCAGTTTAAAGATATTTTACTTCAGCACTCAGTAAGCAAGGAGAGAGATGTGTCTCTGGATACATGTGTGGATATATGTCTCTGGATACATTTGTGGATATATGTGTCTGGATACATGTCTGGATATATGTGTCTGGATACATGTGTGAATTTATATATACTTATATATGTGTCTGAATATATGTGTCAATGTATATGTGGATATGTGTCTGGATACACGTGTAGATATGTCTGGATACATATCTGGATATGTGTCTGGATACACGTGTGAATGTATATACGTAAATATGTGTCTGGATATATGTGTCAATGTATATGTGGATATGTGTCTGGATACATGTGTAGATATGTATGTCTGGATATATGTGTGAATGTATATGTTGATATGTGTCTGGAAATATGTGTGGAATGAATATGTGGATATGTGTATGGATATATTTGGGAATATATGTGTAGATATGTGTGAATATCTGTGTGGATATATCTGTGGTATCTGTTCACATGATTTGTATCAGAAAAATACTGAATGTTTGATAGAAAGAAAAAAAATGCGAACATCGGACCTGTTAAGCATCCACACAATCCTAATGCATTTTCGGCTGCCATAGGCAGGACACACTTGCAGAATGTGAGAAGCCCATATCCTTAAACGACCACTGTGTGTAGAAGCAACTGCGACACATTCGTTAGTGTGTAGGCTCTTAACATTTCACTTTTGAAATTTCTGTGGCTTGAGATGGCGATTATTTCCTAAGGATCTTCACGTGTGTCGATAGAAGACAATCATTGCTGCATCTTCATTGTCAGTAGTGTCACAACTTAGGTATTTGTCATACTGCGGCATTTTCGGTTTGTAAATGAATGAATGTTGCAATTTATTTCTTTTTAAAATAGAAAAGATAAAACTGAAATTCTAAACCAAATTTTCAAACTCAGGCTCATGGGAAAGTTCGTGCAGTGTCGGCTAAAAATCCAGGAGACGCCATCTTGAAAACTGCGGATGAAGAAAAGTGCGACTTGATTGTGATTGGCTGTAAAGGAAGAAGCGCCTTCAGACGGACGTTGCTAGGCACCATCAGCGATCACGTGGTCCATCACGCTAACGTTCCGGTAAGTTGTACCCCTTACTCCATTATAAGAACATTTCGATATTCTGATTAAAGCTTGTTTAGATTAGTTTGTTATTGTAGCTCTCGTGTTTATGTTTATAATCTAATCACAGCGTCTTGAGACTACATTTTGTTTGTTAACCTGTTACCTATCCCTTAGTCTGGTGGACCGTTGGAGCATCAAGCAAGACTTGTAGACCCTTTTTCTCCATTCCTCTCTTTCCTTTTCCCTGATTAGAACTTCTTTTAGTGGCAGGCCCGTCCATTCTTTAATGTTGTCTTCCCATCGCTTTCTCTGTCTGCTTCTTCTTTTTCCTGGTACTGTTCCCTGGAGGAAGGTCTTTGCGAGCCCCGAAGATCTTGTTATATGGCCATAGATTTTTAGCTTGCGTTTTTTCACAATACGTAGCAGGTTATCATGGGGTCCGATCGCTGCAGTAACCATGTCTCTAATCTCTTGGTTTGTGATGCGGTCTTTAAATGTGATGCCTAGGATTCTTCTGTAGCATCTCATTTCCATTGCTAGGATCCTCCTCTCTAGCTCTGCAGTCAGCGTCCAAGACTCACAAGCATATAGAAATGTGGCCATGACCAGGGAGCGCATCAGTCTAATTTTGGTGCCGAGGGCTAAGCCTTTGTCTTTCCATATTATTTTAAGTTTTGAAAGGGCTGCTGTGGACTGTGCTGTTCGGACCAGTAGTTCGGGTTTTGTTCCCTCATCCGAGACAATAGCTTCGAGGTGTTTAAAGCTGCTAACGCTAGTTAGCTTTTCACGAACAATGAGTTAACAGCGCTCTATAAATCAAATTCTTCGTCTTATATTTTATTTATTCAGTTCATGGCTTTATTAGATGTTTCGATCTACGAAAACTGCATATTGGCCTAAAACTATGATATCCATTAGTCCCATTCAACCCACAGCCAGTAGATAACTCTGGCCTGCTTAAAAACATCCTCTAGTTCAGAAAATCCTCTTTAAAAGTTTTTAGTGTTTATATATGAACTCACCTGCCTCTACATCTTGAAGTCATCTTCTGATATCTTATAACCTTCGTAACAATAGTTGTATAGGTCAGGGTTGATGGTTTGTTAGCCCTGTGCATTACCATCTAAGAAGAGAGGGAGATTGCTTACAGCTTTTTAGATAGATGCATTTATTTTCAGGTAATTTTTACTAGCCATTTGATGATTTTTTTTTTCACTATCTGCAAGGCAAAAGGTACTTGGCTTGGCTTGGCTACCTATGAAGGGGGCTCGAGGTTCGACACCCGACTCGAGCAGAGTTGTGTTTACTGAGCGCCTAAAGGCAGCACGGAAAACCAACTCCTAGATACCCCCTCTCCCCCCCCCCCCCAACTGGTCCACAAATAAGATTGGGCTATAGCGCTCTAAGCATGCTATAAGTATGAAAGTAACGCTACATAAACGCTAGAATTTATTTATTTACATATTTATTATACCCCACACCGGGCATTTGTTACCCCTTTATATACGAATTCCATTTTCTCTATTAGAGTGTTTGATTGGCGATCTACAATGTCACACTAAATAAAACTGCACTTCAGTTTGATTAAAGTTTGATATTTTCTTTGTTCAATGTTACAGGTGGTTGTATGCCGTAACAAAATGTTACGAAGAAAGTCCAGCGCCATTGTTCCACCTAACCCAGAGGAACTCCAGGTCTCTGGAAAATAGGACATACACTCAGACACACGTCATCATGATTGCCATTCATCACTATATCTAAGTCCATATGGAACTCAAAATCGGTCTTGATCCACAATTCATTAATAAAATAACTCTGTAGAAAAGTTTCAAGCCTTTGTTGACGTTTTATATTGTAGCGAGTCCAGGCAAGCAAAGAAAGAGAGTCAAAAGAGAATCTGAATGTCAAGTTACACTGAAGAGTGAAGAGATGACAAAACACACCCACATAGTGGTCCGCCTCTGTAACATAGTTTTATTTCTTCTCTGCCTTTACTCGTACCGAAAACAACTGTTTTAGAAGGATTGAACACTGACAGGCTAGGTCACAGCCTGTGGGAAGTTCAGACCAATGGCTTGTTACCACAGATCTGTACAACGAGCTATTAGTCTAAACTAGAAAAGTGAGAGAGTAAGACTAGGAAAACAAAAGTCAAAAAAAAAAAAAATACGAGAGATATAGAGAGGAAGGAAACTGGATAAGAAAAGATCAAAGGAAATGACAGAGAAAGAGAAAGAGGGAGAAAGAGAGACAGAGAGAAAGACTTAGAGATAGAAAGAGATAGAAAGAAAGAGTTAATGATGAGAGAGAGAGAGAGAGAGAGAGAGAATAGTCTTATATTAAGAAGAAAAAAAAAACGTTGTATTCAAATTTTATTTCTAATCAAATGATTGCCCACGACTTGGGAACTTTTCCACAGTCTAGAATACTTGTCCAACCAAAAACTTTCCACAAAGATGACCCTTACCACAAGGATGACCCTAACCCTGCTAACTGGGGAAATGTGACAAGTCGAAAACTCGCTGTCAGATTCGCTCACTCTTATCACAGCATTAATTATTATTTATCTTTATTTATTTATTTTATTTTAATTATTCCCCCTTTCTATGCCTCATTTCCTCACCCCCCCTCTTTCCTCCCCTCGCCAGACTAAGACCGCCACACTGTCTGTCAACTAGGCCAACCCTTGTCTCTTATCTCCCCTTGACCGGGGAAGAGATCAAACAGGTAATCGCCTTGAGGGCCGGATGCCCATCCCTCCCAGTTGATACTATATGGGCAGGAATGTAATGTATTACTCCTCCCGCCTCAACACGTGTCTCTCTCTCCTTGATCAAAGAGATCATTCGACGCCACACGTCTATCGACCCTCCAAGGTGTGTCCGCACATCTCAGGCCTCTTTCCAATATGTGAAATATTCGTCTCGAGCCGACCACGTGAGAGACAATCCCTATCTTGTCACATTTCCTGTTTCCGGTCTTGTTCCGACCTTTATAAGATAGGATATTTCAAACTGGTCTCTCTCGCTCATTTCTCTCTCACTGGAACACGAGTCTGGACCATTTCATTTATTTTTACTCCTAGAGGATTATCTGTGGTGAGTTAATCACGCCGAACTTAGTCACAAGTTCCACATAACCAGCTTGTGTGTATATTTCATTCTGGATATCATCCTGTGTATTTTATTTAGTTCATTTATATTTTAATTTGTGCATTGTGTATTTCTCACTGTCGTAAGTAGGAAACTTAACCATTGCATATGTATATATTTATATATTACGTTTACCTATGTCGGCAATATTACTGCCACGTTGCTAGATTGACAATTGACGCAACATTGTACATATATGTACAGTTCAGTTTATTCTCTTTGTCTCGGCTGGTCGCCTTGGTGACTTAATAGAAGAGACATCCGAAACATCTCTCATTTTAATCATTTTGCTTTTGCAAGAGTTGTTCCCTCCCCTTGAACGGACAATCATTGTTCACGTCATGGCCCCTGCGGTGTTTGGACAATAACGTCACGGTCATTGACCACCAGCATCCGATTCTCCCCTCTTCTCCCCCCCCCTCTTTTATACTTGTATTTTATTGAGATTCTTATTTCCCCTTTTATGTACATATATATATATATATTACCTTTTCCCCTCTTATGTACATTTTATGATTACTATCAGCCCTCTATTTTTCCGATCCCATATGTCATCATTTTCCCCATTGTGCACTAAAGCAATTTTATTAATCTGACGTATGCACCTCAGTCGAGGGCATCGACAAGATGCATGAGAGACATGTCCTAACTTGTCCTTATTTATCCGCAGCCTCCCTCAGGTGTCTGCCTATTTGCTACCTACTAGGATCTGCCTACCTGCCTATGTGTATTGAAATACTTGCCTATTCACTACCTACTAGGACCTGCCTACATGCCTATGTGTATTGACCCATCTGCCCATTTAGAGCTGTCCAGCATTGCCTAATTGCATTTGGCCCACTCTGCCAACTTGCCCATTTGGTACTAATCAGTATCGCCTGCTCACTTGGATCCACTACGAGTATCACGTACTATTAAGTGCTTTTCAGCGCTGAAAGTCACTACTCATCGTCCACTTGGCGCTATCGGCTCAAGCCTGCCTATTTGACAGTCCGCCTGTCAGCCCATTAGGTACGACGTCCCTATAGATCCGTTCTGTGCGAGACGTCATAGCTCTGCCAACTCACTGGACTTATCCTGCACCCTACGCTGCCCACGGCAGATCCGCTCTGTCCGCAGTACACTTGTGCCCACGGTAACCGGCCACCCGCCTTACTGTGCCCACTACAGATATTGGAACTTTTGGACTGAACCTCCACAAGGACTATATCATCGGCGTCCCTCTACCCGCTAGACACGCCACTTCAAGACAGGATACAGACAACTACGATTCATCCAAGACAGAAAGAGCTAAGTACCAAGGACAAAGTGACACATTCTCTCATTACGTGCATAAGTGATGATCAAACATAACACTGTCTAGAGTTAGATACAACCCCCCCCCTTTTTATTATCTTATGTAAATATTTATGTAAATAAATATTCTTTATACTTTTATCATTTGTATCTCTCTTAATTGCTTGTCTAGTTGCGTGTCTGCTCCCGATTTGTCTGCTGATGGGTCAGTGTGTGATATACTCAAAAATAATCATCCCCTAGACACCAAAACAAGCTAAATTCACATCACACGCGGCGACCCGTCACAGGAACAAAAGGAAATAATGAACTTCAGAAGAAAAAAAAACATGTTACAGATTTGAATCCCATGACTCTGTCTAACGCACGTAACAAAAAAAATTTACCTTTGTACCGGGTAATCATCTAGTATTTCTTCTGACACTATGTAAGTGTCGCTACAAGCGAAATGAAAATATTATTAATATGCTTATTCAATTAGACCAATTTTAGAATATTCTTTCAAAATATATTTAGGCTGAATTGCCATAACATTTGTTGCAACAGATCGCAAATAAATATTACCATCCACGGAGACAGATTTCTTAAATTCTTAAGAAGTCAAAGGAACAGTGAGTGCTTACTGTGTGTCACAGGTGTGTGGCAGAATAGTTATTTTATTTGTGTAAGCACGATAAAACTGTCTCTCGCGGATCAAGCTGTCAATTAGCAGACAATTGGGGACAGGGATACCGGTGGGACTTGTAGCAGAGCCTTATGTTGATCTAGGCGAAATGCTGTGATAGTAGCCTGTGTGATTAGATAATTAATTAGACATAACTTTAGGGTCTATAAAGAGAGTAACAGTTAGAACGAAAAAAGGACAGACGACAAAACCACGGCTTGGTGTTGGACCAAACCGATGTTAGATGAAGTCAAGTGCCAGTTGTTTTGTGACAGATTAGAGACAGCATTATAGGTGCACATTCTTTTAGAGCACGGGGTAAGACGACATTATTTATTATTCATCTATTTTTTTTAAATACACGTTAAGACGTAATATTTAAGCATGAAGCTTAAACACGTGACTATTAGTGTTATGTTTAACTATAATTTAGGTGACGGTCAAAGACAGGACTTATATATGTTGTATAACATTTGCCTACTACGCAAGTAAACATCACTCTAGTGTTGAGCGGACTGTGACGTTGGGTTCCAGGATCCGTGCAGAGACTAGAGAGAGAGAGAGACAAAAGACAGAGAGAGAGAGAGAGTTCGTCGTGACCTGCTGCCAAGTATTTAGATCTATGTCTATGTGATTATTAAATCTTAATTTTAGAATCACATGAGTTAAATTTTATAATAATACTTGAATAGTAACTTTTTTTGTTGTTAATGTATTATACTGTCTTATTATATGAAACTATAGATGTTAATTAAAGATTTATTTTGTTGAATGCCAATTTGTGTCCAAAGATCATAATTTATAACATTATTGAATATCGTGATCTTTATAATTCATCGTCATCTTTAAGGTGTGTTTTATCAGTTAAATTACATCAGTGAGAATTATCCTAGACGAATGGCCATCAAGAGCTGATATTAAGTTCTTGACACTGTGTAACAAATTTACTAAAGGAAAAGGTTTATTTTTTTCATCTCACTGTTAACTATAATAATAATAGGCTTGTCTTCGAGTCCGAAGATTAGTGAGGAATACAGTGTTTCCCGTGGCTGTGCAGTCCCAGCTGTGACCTACATATTTTGCCACATCCAGGGCAAGCAAAACCATTGTCCGCAGGTGGTCGGTTTAGATTTTCTTTTCGTCGTCTGCGTTAACTATAGTCTAGTATAAAAATACTTACTTTAAAAAATAACAACAAAGCTTATAGTGAGTGAAATCTCATAAATTATTTTGAATCCTGACATTAATTTTTTATGTCTAGACCAACGCTTAGTTCATTAGTACGATTGATAATTTATTATTATTATTATTATTAAAGCTTTTATATATTATTACTTTTTATCGTCTAGGGTAAATTTTATTTTTCTAGAAGTCTAAGTTAGACTGGTGAGTTTCATGTTGTTAAAAATACCTTTTAAAAAAAAATTACTATAATTACTACGGTCTACAATTTAATAAAAGTTTATATTTAGGGGGAGAGTCTAGAATTTGTCCACTAACTCCAGGAAGAACATATTCTAAGGCACAATAAACGGCTTCCGAAACAATGAAGCTAATAAAGATTAATTATGTACACAAACATACACACACACACACACATAAAAAATCCTGGCTACGCCCATGTCTCATATAAGTGGTTTCTGCTTAACTCAAGTTAATTCTCTGTTTAAATAATTCATCGAAGGCTATGGGTAAAGTGTGTGTGATACCTACTCCAAATCCTGGAGACGCCATTTTGCAAACTGCCGAACAAGAATGTTGCGATCTGATTGTCATTGGTTGCTAAAACAAGAGCGCCATCTGGCGAACGCTTCTGGGGAGCATAAGTGACGACATCATAAATAAATCTTTTATACCGGTAAGCAGTTACTTTAAATGACCATAAGACAGTATTAGGTCTATTACTCGAATAAGCTGTTCCATTAATTTCTGAGGTCGTAGGACAGAGGTCCCATGATGGAGGGAAGTCTTGTCATCCAATGTTTAAAGAAGACCTTACCACTTTTCCAAATATCATTTTCATTTAATGACTTACAAAGCAATTACACACAATTTTAAGTAGAAAGCCGCTAGCATCCCATTAAATGTAGTGAAAATCTAAGTACGCTTGAACTTGGCTACCTATAAAGTGGGCTAGAGGTTCGACACCCGACTCCAGCAGGGTTGGGTTTACTGAGCGCCTAAAGGCAGCACGGAAAACCTTCTCTCAGACACCCCCTTCCCCCCCTCTCCACAAATGAGATTGGACCAAAGCGCTGTGGGCATGCTATAAGTATTTAAGTAGCGCTATATAAAACTTTAATCTATATAATCTATATATAATTCTCTTCGTGGCCCAACCAAGATAACTCTTTTCATTTCTGCAAGTCGGACTAGAGTTACCCCACGTAACTTTTGCGGTGACAGAGAGCGAGGCTCAGATAAAAAAAGGGGGAGCGTATGCTACGCCGCGGGTCAGCTCGTTATTATTATTTAGTCTTACAATGCTCTCTGATCTCAAATAGTTAACAAGACAATTACTAGTCTAACTCGTTCTAATAGTCTCCAGATAATATAATCCTTCAAATTTTAGATTGTTTGAGAACCCTTATTCCTGTCACTTTTGCAATGTAACCTTGTCAAATTTATTCAAAATTATTGTATCTAATGTAATAATATATAGACTCTACTTCAAAAAAAAACAACAAAAAACAAGATGATTACATCCTGCGCATGTTTATAGGTCAGTCTAGTCATGCATATTTATTAATGACCTAAATTATACCATGTCATTGGTTTTCCTGGTTAACTTAGGCAACCCATTACATGCTCTAAAAGCACTAGGAAATTTGTACAAATGTGTCCAAGGCATATGGATAAATGAGACTCTTTCTCTTGCGCTGCAATATGCTTAGAAGGGGATGTAATTCTTCCTCTACGTGGGCGTTTATTCAGAGCTTGTACCTTCCCCTGGAATTCAACAAAATGCATGAATAAAGTATATCAAACATATCCGGGTTAAACTGACTGGCGGGAAAAGAAAGATTAGGAAAAGAAAATGAAGCAAGGTATGGCAGTGCCACAACAACAACAAAAAAAAGTCAAATTTAATTACTTAAGAGTATATTAAGAAAAATTAAAGTATATTTTCATTTAATTATTTCGGTGCCAAAATAAATTAAAATAACGATATTTTTTAAACCAGAATATCTTACATAAAATTGTATTATATCATGCGTAACTTCAAAAATCTTATTGTCTGCTAGCTCCAACGTTGTTGTAATATAGGTTGCTGTCTGTCGTAACGCAGCGCCACCTAGCTCATCAAGTGAACATGTTGTACATCAAAGGCAACTTAACCAGTTAAGCAATTTCAGAGAATTGAAAGTCTCGGCCTAAACCGACGTGAATTTTCTTTTGCTGAGTTTTGGCGCGACCTTATTGTCTGGCTCTGAGACATGGACACTATATAGAAAACAGCTAAGACTTCTTGAGCACTTTCACCAAAGATGCTCCATCATGGACATACGATGGCAGGACCGCACGACAAACAGCGATGTTCTTGCGAACGCCGGTATGGACATTATAGAGGGACTATAAGGGAAGCATAACCATTGTCCGCAGGTGGTAGATTTAGATTTTCTTTTCGACGTCTGCGTTTGTCCTCGGCGGCAGATTTTCTTTTGGTCTCAAATGTGTATCCCGCGGCCTTCGTGAGTGACCTCCAGCTGTCTCGTTTCGACGCCGCATGCAGCCAGGTGCTCTCTCTCCAAGGAAAGTTGACGCCTAAGCTGGTCTTTAAAGCGTTTCCGTGGGGCGCCTCTGTTACGTCGACCACCTTTTAGCTCACCAAAAAAAGACTGCCTTTGGCATACGTTCTTATCCCATACGGGATACGTGCCCTGCCCAGCGTAGCTGTCGCACCATAAGTAGTCCCTCTATACTGTCCATACCGGCGTTCGCAAGGACATCGCTGTTTCTAATGCGGTCCTACCACCGTATGTCCATGATGTAGCGCAGGCATCTTTGGTGAAAGAGCTCAAGAGAATGAATCTATGTATAAAGCGTCGACATCTGTAGAGGGATGAATCTGTCAGCTGTGGACTTTGTAATCAGACTCAGTGTCGACACTAGAGGCGCTCGAAGAATAAATAGCAAGGGCCAGAATCCAGGAAAAATCCCTGGCGTGAATACAGCCAATTTCTGGTACCTGTTCTTGACGCTCTCCTGTTGAGAGTGTCCAAGATAGTAGAATGTGTTTGTTCACTGCTCTTGACGTAATCTTATAAGTATACTGCCCCCGGTAACATGTTAATTATTAATGTAAAAAAACGAGTCTGACACACTCATGCAGACACAAGAGTAAGAACAATACACTAAGGTGTCGCATAAACACTCGTACAAATCACTCCATATTAAAACTCTAACTCATGCGTTCTTTAGAGATATATTTTCATAACACGAAACATTGATGAAATAGTATGAAGTTTTTATTGAACCATATCGAGCTCTGATGATGATAACATTGAGAAATAGAAAGTCCATTGACTTTGGAAGATAGTGATAGAAAGCGTTAATTAAACATGAATATTTTTAAAGTCATTAATTACTATTTATTATTTATGTCTTTTAAAACTCAGTGCGTCATTTTGCATACAAATAAACAATTTTTTTTTCTGTAATAAGTAAAATTGAAATCATGAAGGAATTTGTAGATCTAACTCTGAGGTTCTTAACCTTTTAAGCTCGGCGACCCCACTCTGCTGCGACCCCCTCTCTCACACACACACACACATACAGCAATAGAAGAGAACACAATAACACTCCATATTTTCGATGGTCTTATGCGACCCCTGGCAAATCTTGAATCGACCCACCAAGGGGGTCGCGACCCACAGGATGAGAACCCCTGATCTAACTGATTTAATTGGTCCATAATAGATCAATGACACCTATGAGAGTAAAAAAAAAATGTCTATTACAACACAAAGCAGCTGAAAGTTGGGCAGAGTAATCGGGATGTTTTGATTTAGAGAGAAAGAGAAGGAAATAAACAGAGAGAGAGAGAGAAGAGAGAGAGAGAGAGAGAGAGAGAGCCTTATCTGAAAGATAAAAGGATAGAGACATAGAGGCAATTTATTGTATGATTTCCAGAAAAAGCATTTTTCTAATTGATCAGAACAAAACCTAAACATAGCAGAAACGTTCAATTGACATCCGGCTACTTGCATTTTGCATGCGACTTTGGAATGGCATTTCGATTATAGACGCATACGGTATTATGATATATACAGGTGTTATTACACAGTCCCCTAATATATATATAGTTAACTGATGCAATGAGGTCTGTCATTTATACATATAAATGTTTTTCTTAGCTCCTTTTTTTTTAAATCCTTTATTTTATTGGAGGATATTTTTATTTTATTTGGCCAAAATTTCAGGAGAAAGTCACTCGTTTTCGGCTCGACTTTTCTGAACCAGTTGTGTCACCTGGGGAAAGGCACGGCTTGATGAAATCACCACGGCGTCTGACCAGTCGTCGACCCTGTTGTCCTGTGTATTCCATCTCATCCTCTCTGTCGGCCCATCCGGGGCCCGGAGACTTGCAGGCTGGGTAGCTGTCGTTGCTCCAGCCGCTCTTACACGGCGATTTGTTCTTGGCGATGTTTTCATCCAGATGTCTGCTCAGGTTCGGGTGGGGTTTTGACTGCATGGAGTTCTCTTCGTGTTCACCAAGAGACGAAGGCTTCTGTCCGTTGACGTTTCGGTTTCGTCTCTCCGCGGACGCACGCTGCTCCAGCTCCGGACACCTGTTCGCGTGTCCCTCCACGTTCATCACAGGTGCTGCGGAGCTCAGGTGAAACTCCCTCACAGCTTTGACGCTGTCGTTCGCGGTAGGGCACTGCTTAGGTTGGCAGGGGCTCTCCGCCGATGTGAACCCGGAGCTCCTGCTTGACGGAACGGCGCTGGAGGCGACGCCGGTCCCTTTAAACGTCGGCTGCGTGTCGTCGTACGGCACGGCGTGCGAGTTGACGCACTGCTTGGCGAGGTTTCCGCGCGGCATCACGCGGCGGGCCTCCGTCTGGCGTTGGGAGGCGAAATGGTCTCTGATCTCTTTGAATGTTTTGATGTGCGTGTCAATTGGTCGAACTTGTTCATGCACTGGAAATGCTGACTCACAGTTGGAAGAGCATTCATTAGTTCCCATAGGTTTACTCATTCTGCAATAGTCCTGGGCCTAGAGGAGGATAACAATATTGTTGTAACAGTAGCTAAAAAGTTAGCTATAGTTCTTCTACAAAAGCAAGATAGAACATAAAACATATCGAAAACGTTTGCGAGAGAAATATGTGTATATGTGTAAGAGTGTGTATGTGCAAAAGAGAGAAAGAGAGAGAGAGGGAGAGAGAGAAAGAGAGTGAGCGAAGACAAACCATATAGGAGAAGAATACAAAAAAAAAATAGTTAAAAAAAAAATAGATTCAAGGAAACATACAAATGAAAATAATAAAAGACTGAATATCACACTGTCTATAGCTGCTGGCTGATGACTACTAGTTAGACTTATATTACTATTCCTTCTTTCGTAAAATCATAAAGACAGAGAAGAATGGAGAAAGACGGTCGACGGATCATATGTGGTGCCCCAGCAGTCCAACATATTAAGGAATAAGTGTAAGGTAAAATAACGTATATCTAAGACTTGAGAAGAAGAAGAAAAAAAACGCTGCCTGTGTATATTTCTTCTTTTTCTAGCCAGCTTTGTTGCTGCTGAGCGGTCAGCTCTTTTGCAGACTGTGCCAAGGAAAAATAGTGTGCTGTTTTTTTTTCAGTTGTTCAGCACTGCCGTACAGGATGTTGGTTATGTTGGGCTGTAGTGGAAGTAGGGTCTGCCTAAGGTGGATTAGGAAGGGGCATTCAAAGAAGATATGTTTTACGGCTTTACTAGTACATGTATAGTGTCTACAAAGGGGGAGATGTGTGGAGTTTATTTTTTTCAGATGGTAACTTAATAGAGATGTGTGTTCTGTTTTAGCTGGAAAAAGATTGTTCTTTGCGGGTCAGGAAGTTAATACTGTCCAGTTTGTTAGGCATAATAATTTTTTTTACATGGCTCTGCCTGCGTTTCCTGATGCCCATTGGTTGAGCCACTCCTCTTTGTGATTGTTTGTGTGTATAGGAACGATAACTCGTCCAGACGCAACAAAATTACTTACCCTATTTGGTGGCATTCGACAGCTGTCTTTAGCTCTTAAGGCATGGCACCTTGAAAATAATCAAACACAAATTCATTAAAATAAGTAAACTTAGATTTATCAATGTATGTAAAGAAATGGGGTCATAAGATACCACTTTCAGCCTTTGGGCCTGATAAAACATCTATTTCTATCGCCAAAGGTATCGCCAAAGCTCATCGACCAGCCGCTTTTCAAATGTGTATGCCATGTACTCGTTGAAGTAGGGTCCAAAAATTTTCGGCTTTCGAAATCCTAGTTTTCACCCAGATTCGAACTAAGACCTGTCGCCAATCGCATTTACCATTCGGCCACCATATAAGAACATTGATATTAAAAAAAAGGAACAAAATAAATAATGGAACTATTTAAAATTACGTAACACCAAAATAAATCAAGTTTTTAGGGGGGGGGGGGGGGGCGGGGTGTCGGATCGTAACTAAACTCAATCCCCACCTCCCCCGTCAGAGTAACTTAACAAGTATTCGAATTTTACATAAGATTTATTTATTAATTATTCATTTTTAAATTTTTACAAATTTAATTATAATATCTTTATGAACAATGGAAAAGTATGAACACACCTAAGTCAAGTGACTTAAATGACTTAAAAATTACATTTTTATTTTACAAGGGAGATAAATAACAATTTTTATACGCTTGATATAACTCTAAATAAACTCACTTAAAGGCCTCCAGAAGTACTTGAATGGCGTCCATATCAAATAGATGCTTTTTCTCTTCCACAATCTCAAATAACGTCTCGGCGGACAGACATTCAAAGTTGACCAGATTCAGGAGCCGGGCGGCACACTTCATGCGGTGGAAGGGGTCATACTCGATCCACTTGGAGATGACATTCACAATGTCCATCTCCGACTCCACCATGATGTCAGGGTCTCTCAGGAGCGACTCCAGCTGAAGAAAGGAAACCCCAAAGAATTGTGCATTATAGTTGTTACGTAATCTTAAACAAATGACAACATAAATGTCCCCAAGTAGGATTTAGGATTCTGTAGTTACAGACCTTGCGATCTATAGGGATGATGATGTAACGGCCATCTGTTTCTAAGACCAACGGTTAACGAGGCCCGAACAACGACCAAAGGCTGTAACTTTCCCCAATTAATATCAGGTATCAATTAGAGCTGGGTTTACTCAGTGCGTCCTAAAAGTCTCAAAATTCAAAATTTCACGTTTCTCAGAGATTCGAATTCGAAACTTTGTTCCAAGTTGTTCATGAAATAAACTAGACCATAATACACTGGGCACGCTATAATATAACGCATGAGATAAATACGAGAGAGAGAGAGAGAGAGAGAGAGAAAGAGAGAGAGAGAGAGAGAGAGAGAGAGTAAAGAGTTCACTTTTCAATCTATGCGGCAGGTGATTTTAAAGTCATCTTTTTCTATGGCGAATGGTAAATGAGCAGGGTGTCAGGTGGCCAGCACAACGAACAACCGCCTTTACTTTTCTCAACTAAAGTCAGGTACCCATTAGAGTTGGTTAGACTTAGGGGTGCCCTAAAAATCCTGATAACTCAAAACGCCAGTTTTCACCGAGCTTCGAATTCAGGACCTTAGATTCGGAAAGCAAGCGCTTGACTTCTCAACACTACTCCCCGAAAGATGTTCTAGACATAACCTAAGGCAAAACGAAACTAAAGTCAATCAGCCGCAAAGAGGACAGAAAAACCTTCTTAGAAGACTTAACCTTTATGTATGTGCATCAGCTGGAAAGAGGCCTGTGGATGTCGCCTATGACCAATCTCTGTGGAGACAGCTAGATGCCCTATGTGCTGAATGGTGCGGGAACAGCTAAGTCTTATGTGTTAATACAACTATCGTGTTAGCTTCTCTAAAGGAGTTCAACATTGACCCAGGCACATGACAGAGCATCATGGCGCCGCGCTGTGAGATCCGGCGCACAGGTTGCTGAGGAAAAAAGAACAACGTTGGCGAAAGAAAAACGCCAGAGAAGGAAAGCAAGGCAAACGACACTAGCTCCAGCTCGAATTACCTGCCCAGAGTGCGGCCGAACATTCCGGGCTCGCATAGGTCTCACCAGCCACATGAGGAGGCATAAAACCCCAGTGCAAAGCCCTCAGCCCCCTGGATGACAAAGTGGTCATCATCGAACCACGATGGACGAACTATTATTATCGTGTTAGCAAGTTTTTTTATTATATTGATGAGAGTCTTGTATAACTGACAAGTAAGACTAACCAAGTTCTAACACTGCTAGCACATCACAAGACAAAACTACGCCTAATACTGCATACCAATGTTTCCCAAACCGTGCTCCACGGAACCCTAGTGTTCCTCAATGCCTGAATATGTGTTCCTCGAACTACTGGAACAATTAACGTGTAGCCCACTACGTGAATTAATTTCTCTAAAAAAATAAGCAAAGTGTTCCACTAAAAACGCATAATGTACAAAGTGTTCCGTTAAATAAAAATTTTGGGAACCACTGCTGTATACTGTCTACTCATACTGTCTTACCTCATCGATCGTTAAATTCAGAAAGTGGGGTGTATCAATGAGCTCCAACAGATGTTCTCGAACAATGTCCGGAAAGTCCAATAGCCCAGCGGACATGCCCTGTCTTTCTCTTATCTCTAGATACAGCTGGAATGATACGAAAAGGGAGTAGCAAATATACCTTGAGACTTTAGTTAGGTTTAAACATGATGATGATAGGATGAAAGGATGATAAAAGAATGGGCAAGCCTGCCATGTTTAATTCAATCTCATTTTAAACAACAAGAGGATTCATCCTTTTAAATCAATCAGCAGAAAAATGACTACAATTTCCTCTAGATGTCCACAGAGTCAAAACAAACTTTTGCTCTTACATTTTTTGTGGCATAAATTCCCGGGCATAAAGCTAACGTGGAAATCATTTTCGTTGATCAAATCTCAAGAGGACGAAAGAGATAAACTCTTTTTCGACTATTTGAATACCTCTTCGTGCATACCATAATTTTTTGCCGAAAATCTCTTCGTTACATTCTGATGATAATCATAAGATGGTTTAACAGTTTGCATTTGTCTGATTATGTTTCATCTAGAAATCGTAATTTTCAAGTTCACTTTGTCTAAACTCTGTTTTGTCCTCCTTTGTAAAGCTTTGTTATACAGTTTGTCCTACTTTGTAAAGCTTTGTTATACAGTTTGTCCTACTTTGTAAAGCTACATATGAGCATTGTAAATATAGCTACCTTGCTGATTTAAAGTATTAGATGAAATGTTCAGCTCGACACCACACATCAACAGTTGGAATGAATGGTTTTTCTAAAAAAAATGATTGCCAACCTTCCCCGCGGGCCATATCCAGCACGTGACATTGAGCAAAAGAGGGCCTTGAGAATTTTATCCCGCTGTGCATAATGAAGTCGCAAGAGCATCGGTTTCGCCAGACTCAACGATTTTTATATTTTGGGGGTGGGGGGGGGCAGACGGGGATGAATGGGCGTGTCGACTCAAGTATTGGCAATGTGTATCATCCTTAGGCCAAAAAGTACCAGGTAGCACTTAGTATAACTGATATTCCACAGGTTCCATACTTACACAAGATAAGAACATTACCAGACAACAGTAAAGTTACTAGTCCCTGAAAAAGAACGATGCTATCAAACCTTGGCTTGGAACTCAGCACAAAGTTATCATATGTTAGCTTGGAACTCACCGCAAAGTTATCATATGTTAGCTTGGAACTCACCGCAAAGTTATCATATGTTAGCTTGGAACTCACCGCAACGTTATCATATGTTAGCTTGGAACTCACCGCAAAGTTATCACATGTTAGCTTGGAACTCACCACAAAGTTATCATATGTTAGCTTGGAACTCACCGCAAAGTTATCACATGTTAGCTTGGAACTCACCGCAAAGTTATCATATGTTAGCTTGGAACTCACCGCAAAGTTATCATATGTTAGCTTGGAACTCACCGCAAATTTATCATATGTTAGCTCGGAACTCACCGCAAAGTTATCATATGTTAGCTCGGAACTCACCGCAAGTTATCATATGTTAGCTTGGAACTCACCGCAAAGTTATCATATGT
>JADKLZ010026040.1:10652-21271 GCA_021533235.1 Biomphalaria straminea | reverse complement strand
ACCATCGTTTCATCTCTGGCTATTCCCACAAGTAAACCAAAGCAACACTCTTTCTTTGTACTATCGTTTCATCTCTGGCTATTCCCACAGGTCATATGGATCAGCCCTTAAAAGGCGGTGATTAGTATGGGGGACCGGCGCCTCATTGACGACCAGAGGATGAGCGTGGAGCACCCTTACATCAGTACATGGAACCTCCTCATCCGGAACATACGCCACAACGACACTGGCTACTACGAGTGTACGATCAATACTAGCCCTGTACAGACCAAAAGAGTTTTCTTGGATGTCAAAGGTGACATTTTGTTTCATTCATCGCCAGTCTGTCCATTCTTTCCACTCTTCGTCAATCTGTCTATTCTATTCCATTCTTTGTCAATCTGTCTATTCTATTCCATTCTTTGTCAATCTGTCTATTCTATTCCATTCTTTGTCAATCTGTCTATTCTATTCCACTCTTCGTCAATCTGTCTATTCTATTCCACTCTTCGTCAATCTGTCTATTCTATTCCACTCTTCGTCAATCTGTCTATTCTATTCCATTCTTTGTCAATTTGTCTATTTCAAAGTTGGAGTTGCAAAAAAAAAAAATCATGAAAGAGAGATAACCTTCTAAAATATTACTAAATACAATTCACTCATTACTTTTTTTTTAACACTATATTGTCATAGCGATAATCTGCCCTTCTAGACTCTACATAATTTATTTATTTCGTTTTAGTGAGATTCTCTATTAGTTTGTTAAACTTGCATTTTGCTTTTTTTCCCCTCTATAGTTCCTCCGGCTATATTCAATCAAATGTCGTCTGACAGAATCGTCCTTGAAGAAGGTCAGACTGCCGTATTGGTGTTTAACGTGACTGGGATCCCACAGCCTAATGTCACGTGGTACAAAGGAACAAGTAATATCAAAGAAAGTAAGATTAAACTCAAATATAACAACAACCTTTTGATATGTATTGTGAGGCGTAGTGGCAGAGTAGAACAGCACTTGACTTCCGAACGTAGAGGTCCCAGGTTTGAATCTCAACCAAGAGTGGAATTTTGAATTTAAGATGTCCAGCCATATCTCATGGGTACATGACTTCAACTAGGAAAAAGTAAAGACGGTCGGTCGTTGACAATCTGTCCAATAGCTCTTAGCTCTTGACAATCTTATCTTATAAAATACAGACGTTACATCCAAAAAAGAAGAATATTACGTCCCATGATTCAACGTAGTCGTCCATGTGGGAAGCGTGGTCGAGAGGCTAAGTGCGGCTTGAGCTTGGCTTGCTTGGCTACCTAGAAGTGGGCTCGAGGTTCGACACCCGACTCGAGCAGTGTTGTGTTTACTGAGCGCCCAAAGGCAGCACGGGAAACCAATTCCTAGATACCCCCCTTCCCCCACTGGTCCACAAATGAGATTGGACCAAAGCGCTCTGAGCATGCTATAAGCATGAAAGTAGCGCTATATAAAAGCAATAATAATAATGTTAATCAAATACTTAACTTCTATCTTGACTATGATAACTAGATGTATTTAACATTCAATAAGAGTATGGTATTTAACGAAGATGTTCAGAGAAAAAAAGATTTAATTAGATTATTTTGATCAAAAAGGATTTGGGAATTTATTCCATCAAAAGCCTCATGTTCAGGTGAATCCTCATATGGTAACGCCTACTGCATAGAAGTAGTACTAGTTCATATTAAAGATTATAGTATTTTTCTGTATTTAGATCAGGTATAGATCTCTTAAAATTTAAAAACTAAATTGATGCTATTCATTATTCTTTATACTTCAGAAATTGGTTCCGGGGGAGAGGTGCTAATCATCCATAACATTTCCCGGAACTGTGATGACATCTATGAATGCTACGTGGACAATGGAGTGCCCCCAGCGGTCAGCAAGGCCATCAGAGTTGTGGTCTATTGTAAGTTCACATTCAATCTTCCTTGTGGCTTTTCAAACTTGTCGAGACGGAGATCAGCATGTCTGGGGCAGTTGAAAACAATATGATAAGATCTCCTCCAAGCAGAGGGGCACTGTTAGTCAATGTTTGGTCTGGACAGTTATAAAAAATATCAAAATTAGTCAAAGAACTTTGTTTATACCATATTTTAGCGTGGCTTTATGATCTTCAATTTTTTAAAATTATAATGGATCAAATTTTGTGCTGACCAGATGCTCCAGAGGTCCATTTACAGCATCCGAAACGTTTGGGTCAGTACTCCGGAAAAGAGACGGTCCTGAACTGTTTGATTAAAGCTAACCCACTGGCTGTTACTGATTGGTTTGTGGAAGGACAGAAAATTACCAAAAGTGATAAGTAAGTTACTACATCAAGATGTCAATTAATGTTTTGGTCAATTTTGTTTCACTGGGTATTATTTAATCACAAACTCTGGGTAGGGCAATAAATGTAGGTCACGGCTGGGGCAGCGTATGGGAAATACTACATTTCTCATTAATATTCGGACTAGAAAACCAGCCTTAGTATAATTATTTAATCACAACTTGCTTTAAAGGGAAACTCCCATGATTTTTGATATATGTGTTTTGATTTACTGATAATGAATATATTATTCTTTTTTTTTTTTTAATTTGCAAGAATAACTTAGTAATTGATGTTTTGTTTTTGTGATGTAATTTTTCTGCGCATCCAAAAAGGTCAGATTTTCACGTAATTTCTATGTGACGTCACGAACTGATACACACATCCTATACTACTCCGAGTACCTGCTGAATAACGGAAAACTTAACAGTAAAGTTTACATTCTCGTAAAAAAATATATGCAGTTAGTTCTAAATATTGTAAGCAAAGAAAAAAATGCGTGTTGAAAGTAGATTTACATGGTTGACTAAACCTGGCAGTGTATATTTTCTCGCCTGACCACTGAACACACAACAAACACTATCGCTTGATTGTCTTGTCATGACCGACTACACGTAGTCTAGACTAGCCTTACACTGACCAGTTTGTTCAAATCAGTCAGACACATGATTTATTTACTTCTTGGGATAGGGAGATGTTTAGATGAAAATGTTTTTTTTTTTCTCGAGTTGGTTATCCTAATGCTTTTGCATCTCTCTCTCTATATAGTGTTATGACACGATTAGAACATAGATTTATTTCGGGAATAATTAAGGGATAAGTTTTAATTAGTGACGGAAATGAAGAAAAGTTAGATTAAAAAAAAGAACGCTTTAAGTCGACCCTAACAAGAAGACGCTATTTTATTTGACACTACAGACGGCTAGCACAGAAAGACAACGACGGATTCCTTCTTGATTATTAAACGTGATTTATCGTTGAATCGATTGTCAACTTACTATATTGCTTGTTCGGCCTTCGTTGGTGTTTTTTGAGTTGTGACAGTTACCTCCTGTACAACACCGCGAATAGGCACGCAACAACATATATAAAAAACTATAGCATAGCTCTGGACTATGCCTAAGAGCCTGACAACTACTGTAAGAAAGAAGCGATACGATTGGTTAAATCTAGTTTCTCTTTCAGTATTGTTGGGGGGGAGTGACGTATGCCTAAGATAAAAACAGAATCTCAAAGAACCCCGTTTTTTAGGAGATGTCAAGAATTTACTGTCTAATTTATTAAATATAAATGTTTCTAAGCATTTAAATAAAAAATGGTAAAATGTTTACTGTTACAACTTTTTACGCAGAATTTAAATATATCAATAACTCAAATTTGAAAAACTATGAGAGTTTCCCTTTAACAGACATAGATGATAGCACCTGGTTGAAGCACAGTGGTTATGTTAGCGCTGGATGTGGTAAAATATGTAGGTCACAGCTGGGGCTGCGTAGCCACTTGATGTACTGCACATCCATTAATCCATTAATCGCTGGATATCAGTGGCGTAGCTAGGACGGGGGAGGAAGGAGAATTTTAAAATCCTCCCGGGCCCCACTTGAGAGGGGCCTTGAAAATGAAATATTACGCAGAATCAAGGGACCCCCAAGAGGTCTAGGCCCCCCCCCCCGGCCCCCAAACGATGGAAAATTCCCTGTTGGATGCTATTTAATCATTGAATATTATTTATTTATTTATTTTTAGCTCTTTGCTTCCGGGGCGCCGCTCGGCAGACGACCTGATTACATTGTGACCATAGACATATATATATAGACTGGAAACAGGATCTTATTTTCAATTGGGAAGAGTCAAATATGTTTTATGTCCACATCTACGTTAGAAAAAAATGATGGCAAATGAGCTATAAATTCTATGACGTAAATTTCAGTCTATATATAACTATGATCTTTAGTTTTGAAAAGTACAAAACTTCATTATTCCTAATATTAGCCTTTATAGGCTACGCATGCACCTATACGCACCATATCAACAATTTCATATTGAAAGACATAGGAAAATATATATAACTAAATCTATGCTTGCCCAAATTTTTCCAATAATAATTTGTTCTTCATCGGCCAGTGTATATATATATGTCTATGATTGTGACATAATCAGTATTTGTTTTTCTATCCTTCCGTTCATATTGTTTCAGGGAAGAAAAGTGTTTCTTGTTTCCTTGGACTAATTTATTAGTGTGCATGTTAAAAACCAGTGTTTCAGTGGATAGCATGAATAATATGATCATCAATGATTCAATGTACACATCCGCCATCTTGGCAAAAAAATGGCCGATACACAACAAACCGCCATGAGCCCATCAACACACAGATAAAACGAAACAAACGAGGCCGTAGAGGAGGAATTCGAGTCAAAAGCAGGAAAAGAGGGCAAAGGGGCTACTTGCCTCCTATTGTCTTGGGCAATGTTAGATCACTAAGTAACAAAATGGACTAACTAGATTTTTGCTGCAGACATTTTACCAATTCCGTGAAAGCTCGCTAATCTGTCTCACTGAAACATGGCTAAATGAAATTATTCCTGACACTTCAGTAGACTTAGATGCGTTTCTTTTGTACAGATCAGACAGAACAACAGATAGTGGCAAAACAAGAGGAGGAGGACTGGCCATTTATGTAAATAAACAGTATTGCTGTGTCAACAATATATCAATCAAAACTAAAGTGTGTACGACCGATATTGAGCTGTTATGTATCAATATCAGGCAATACTACCTGCCGAGAGAGTTTATACAGATCTACGTCATACTTGTGTATATATCACCCACAGCCAACACAGAGAAAGCAACAGAACATATACTAGACATCGTACATGATATAGACACAAAAAGTCCTGATGCTGTCAGACTAATTATGGGAGATTTCAATCATCTTTCGTTGGCTCAAAATTTGCCTACATATAGTCAATATGTTGATTGTCCTACGAGGCACGATAAAACATTGGACATGTGTTATGGCAACATACAAATGGCCTACACATCTCGATCGCTATTCCCCCTCGGAGAGTCGGACCACACAATGATCCATCCTACACCCACGTACAAACCGGTTTTAAAGACAACAAAACCCGTAGTACAGTCCATTCAGTCATGGTCCGACGACGCTTTTTTACAACTACAAAGCTGTGTGGAGCAAACAGATTGGGACATGTTTGTTAACAACAGCCTTGACATAGATAAACTTACCACAACCGTTAATTCATACATCCACTTCTGCGAAAACATGATTGTACCAAAGAAGAAAACAAAAACATACAGTAATAATAGACCCTGGATGACCAAAGACATAAAAAAGCGATTCTATACAAGAAAAGAATCTTCAAGAGCAGTTCTTCTGAATTCATCTCAGCCAAAAAAGCCCTTAAAAAGAAATTATTTGAAGGAAAAGAGAGATTCAAGGAAAAAATTGAAAGCTCTTCCAAGAAAACTAACTCTAAAGCTTGTTGGAGCGGCTTGAAACAAATTACTGGCTACGTAACAAAGCGCGAACCAATGTGCGTCGCTGACAATAACAAATTTGCCAATGAATTAAATGATTTCTACAGCCGATTTGACTGCCACGACTTCGAGAAAGACCACAATGATTTATTGGCATCATTTGAAAACAGCTGTGTAATCCAGTCTCAAGAACTGTTTAATAAACAAGAAGTGATTAAAATATTCAAACAAGTGGACACCGCCGAAGCCTCGGGACCCGACAAATTAAGTGGCAAACTTGTAAAGCTATATACGAATCAATTAGTTTATATTTTTTGTGCTATCTTCAACAAGTCCTGGCGAACTCAAAAAATACCTTCCATTTGGAAGACATCTGAAATAATTCCAGTACCCAAAAAGAAGATTATTGCTTCCAACAACGATCTACGTCCCGTAGCACTTACATCAATTCCAATGAAGTGCCTGGAGAAAATGATTTTAAAACGTCTACTGAAAGAAGTCGAGACACGCCTCGATCCGCACCAGTTTGCTTACAAACCGTCAAGAAGTACAGAAGATGCAATACTATTTATGCTGAATTGTCTATACCATCATCTTGATACTCAGAGACACTACGCTGTGACGAAAATAAATTTCGCCCACTTATGGTATCACTCGGCAAAACGGATTTAATTAATTTATTTGAGTGTTCCATCTTATTCACGTAAATTTGGCACACCTACAACAAAAGGCCCTATTACCACCACCCCCTTTTTCTCTAGGCACCTATGTCACGACGTAATTTCTTAATCTGGCATGTCTAGCAAATCTATCAAGAGGAGTGAACTCCCCTTTCTTATCTGATCAAACCTCTTTTGATATATATAGGACGGAATTCGCCCCTCCTCAACTTTCACCAGGTGACACACCCTCACCCTCCCCTGTCGGGAGGGGCGGGTGACTTCAAAGAGTCCTATCGACACCTAGATAATATCGGTGTCGTCGGACCATCTTGGAAAACCGCGAGTTGACCATATTTGCCTGTGGACGGGCAGTCCAGACGCGAGGCGGCCCGTGTTTGCTTATCTTGTCGTTACACGAGGTCAAGCGGAAATCCTTTGTCTAAACAAATCAGGCAGTCTATCACATTTGAAAATATGGTTTTCCCGGTTAGCCCCGCCTCCTTGACCACGCGACAGGATATGCGTAATAGCTAGCCCATCCCTTTTCCTGTCCACCTTAGACTTCTTAACTACACATGGCGAATGGTCTTATTCTCATTTTCATTCTGAGGAGCTGAAAGGATATACTTCTCTGTCTTGAGCTTTACGAGCTTTCGCTCACTATATTCATTTCATATCTTTCATTATATTGGACTGGTGCTTTTATTACAGGCTACTCCTACTTGGAAGCCCTAACCTCGTAACGCTGATACCAGTCTGCTGACACCAGATCTGGAGATACCAGCCTTACTCACTACTCAGAAGAGTCCGACCAACAACCGCATGCCAGAAGACCCGCCCCTGCAGCTACGTATAGTTGGACTGTCCCGTGCGCTAGGACCGATCAAGCCAGCCCACCCACAGACAACTCAGCATCAGTCACGCCGGTCTCGCCAGAGCAGCATAGGACTCAAAGCTAAGCAACAAAGCCCAATGACATTCAGACCACTTGTTTCTCATTTCTTATGATGATAGTCCCATTTATGTAAATAATTAGGCCCCGCCCTAACACTGTACAGCTTTTTACCTTTTACTTATTTTCATTCTTACTATTAAACTGTACATATGTTTTACATAAAAAGTATTTGTTGCCTGCATTTATACCGCTGTGCCTGTTAGTTTATGTACAAGTCAAGGTCCTCAAATTATCTAAACCCCCTAGACACCTAAACGGCCACCATCTTTGACCTACTTGTCACATACGCCAGCGTATTATTCGTAGATTTTTCGCATGTAGCGCATGATACAAAAACTATTTGAACTGAACGTTAGCAAAAACATACAAGCTTGGATTTTTAACTTTCTCATCAAACGCCCACAATATGTAAAAGTGAACGGGCATGTGTCAGGCATGAGAGAACTTAGCACTGGAGCGCCGCAGGGGTGCATCCTGTCACCAGTATTGTATATCATATACACAAATGACATTCAGAGCTAATCAGCTGACACTCCCATCATAAAATTCGCTGACGACACAGCAATCATTGGCCTTATTGCAGTTGACGAAAATATGTACCATTCAACAGTTAACACCTTTTACCAAAGGTGTATGAAATAACTTTCTAATTTTAAATGTTCAGATAACTAAAGAAATGATTATTGATTTTAGGAAAAAACAAGTACCATATTGCAGAAATTAAGATAGACAACCAAAACATAGAGCGAGTACAAGAATATAAATATCTAGGCACATCTATCAACGACAAACTGAAATGGAGTGAACACTGTCAAAATCTATACACGAAAATTAACCAGCAACTGTTCTATCTCAGAAAGCTAAGAAAATTTAACATGACAAAACAATAATCAAACTCTTTTACACAGCAACCATCAGCAGTCTTATTAACTTTGCCATCACCTGCTGGTACGGTAATACTTCACTGGCACAAGGACTTAGAATAATTAGACTAATTAAAAAAACATCGTATATTACTCAAGTACAGCTACCATCTCTTGAAGAGCTTTTCCAAGAAAGATGCATTTCCAAATCCCTCACGATTTTAAAGACAACCTGCATCCATTAAACCACTGTTACATAATATCTGAACGAAGTGGTCGTCTACTTTCCATTAAGACTAGAACTGAAAGATTTAAAAACTTCTTTGTCCCACTTTCAGTCAGAGTGTTAC
This sequence comes from Biomphalaria straminea, assembly GCA_021533235.1. Classification (NCBI taxonomy): domain Eukaryota; kingdom Metazoa; phylum Mollusca; class Gastropoda; family Planorbidae; genus Biomphalaria; species Biomphalaria straminea. The sequence continues at coordinate 12,624 of JADKLZ010026040.1, read as the reverse complement.
GAGGTCAGCTGTCATCGAGAAGTATATAGAAGTCAAATTCATAAAGCGCTGGTTGTGAATGTGTATGTGTGTTCGTATGTGAAAGTTGTTCGAATTTTTCATCGATATTGCTTTTGTACAGTAGTTACGCTGAGGTTGTCAATTGTAATCAAACTGAATTTCCATTAGATTGGATCAATAAAATTATCTTATCTTAATGATTCCATATATCTATTCAATTTTCTATCGTAAAACAGATTGTTTTTCAGCATGATAAAGATAATTGAAACATCTTATCATTACCATAGTGACTGAGTTTTTAACAAATTTATTTTTTTTCCTTCAAAATATTGTTCAGATACGACATTGAAATATACAAGAATGAAGTGGAAAACATATTAAATTTGACTCTGAGAATTCGGGACATTTCACATTCAGAATTTGGCAGGTATGAGTGTTTTGCCTCCAACGTTCTTGGTGAGGACAAGGAGGATATGTATATATTCGGTGAGTCATTTTTTTAAGGGGGCAATATTTTATGGTTACACAATGTTGTTGAATAGAAAGTAACAATTCAGAGCATGTTTCTATGGAATTAACTCTTTATCTCCGAAATTTTTTTTTTACGTTTTGAGAGAATTGTTCATTTTTCAATTCAACCGTGTTAGGGTTAAACTTCAATGACTGTTTGTTATCAGAAAACGTTACGTTTGGTATGGAGTTATAGGAGAATGAATGCTCTTTTAATATATCTATTATATACTTTCTAAAACCAAAAATTAATTTAATTTAAATCGAATTAACGATGGTATCGTTAATTAGGAGAGAAAGAATTAATGCAATTATCTTTTAAGGTTTGGCAATCGTATTGTTAGGAATTAATGGTAATATGGTTTTATGGTAGAGCAATCCTTTGCCTGTGCTGGTCAGTGTTTGGGCTTTCAATAATGATTGGTTTCTTTCCTACACGGAGTTTGAGTTTGGCAAGGGACGTAATAATCCTCTTGCCTAAAGGAACGTTGAAAACAAAATAAAAGAATAAATACATACGACTTATTCATAGAGTATCTGACCAGTTAATGGACGCTCTTCACAGTTATATGTAAATCATACGCGCTCACTAATCCACGCAGCACAAATATGTTTTTTTTTTTGTTTTGTAAAATGTTTTACATGTTTCGGAAATTCCTTCAGAGTTAAAGATAGTTATTTCCTAGTCAAAACCTCCCGCAGGACGACGGGGGATGGGAGCGGTCAGGGTTTGAACCCGGGACCATCGGTAAATCGATACGACAGTCCAGCGTGCAAACCGCTCGACCAGACAGCCATCCACCAAATGACTTATCTTGGGTCTTCGCTCTTTGTAAAGAATATGGAAAACTGATCTTGTTTTCACAATTCGCTAATGCTCCTATATCTGCGACTATGACTTTATAATTTATGAACTCCATCAGGTATATTACAATGAACAGTGTATTTAATCATGAACTATATACAACCTCTCAATAACCTTCACTGCTCAACAGTATTATATGGTCTGGACGTGGATATGTTAACCTGTTTGTCTTGTGTGTTACTGTAAACGAAAGTATAATCTGAATAAACGATTTAAAAAAAAAAGAAACACTGAGATGTTCCTTAACTGTCAATTTCCTTTTGTTTTGACAGAACTCATCCCTACATCAACAACAACGACCACATCAAGCACTGCACCAGCAGACACAACCGTCTCCAGAAAGCAACCACCACACAACAATAGGGATGGAGATCACAAGAATGCCGAGCACAGCCTACCAAGTAATTATGCTCTATCACTCTGCGAATCGTCCACGAGAAAAAAAGAGAGGGGGGGGAGAGAACGCGCATAGTTACAAAAGAGCAACCAAGAAATATCACTTATAAAAAAAAAAATTATTTCTACCTCTGTTTAAAAAAATGGGGGAGGGCATAATTTATTCTGTTGTAACTATCAATTGGACAGAGCACGCTCAAG
>JADKLZ010026036.1:0-10219 GCA_021533235.1 Biomphalaria straminea | reverse complement strand
TGCTCATCTTCGAGTCCATAGAAAATAAGAAATTTGCTCATCTTCGATCTCAAAGGGATTGTGAACAGAAAGCTTAAAAGCTGATATTTATTTATTCAACTCTTAAGACTTAAATGAATACAAAGAAACATTTGAACTATTGCGGAAATTCCCCACTGAAATTGTGTATGAAGTGGCCAAATTTAACTTCAAAATGATTATATTGAAAAAAAAAATTAACGGTCAAACCAGAGTTTTACATGTCGTAAATTAGTTAGTATAATTTTCAAAAACTGTAAAATTTCTGGGAAAATCGTTAGAGCCGTATTCGAAATCCTTGTCCAAGTTAGACCCAGTGTCCTAAAGCCTATGAACATTCGGCAAGCTAATAAAAAGAATGATAAAAATAAGTTTGAACACAAACACACACACACACACACAACATAGATAAGTATCATTCTTTTTAAACACATGATACGTTGTAGGTATCTGAAACATTTCGCGCGAAAATCTACCTCACCAAAACGAGGCGTCAAATCGACCAGTGTGTCACAACATGTCATCGTTTTTAATTGTATACCTATAATAACATTCAGTATAACAAACGAAAAAGTTATTGGGGTTTAATCATAGCACGATTGTGAAATACAAAAGAGCAAAATGAATAATTCAATTGAAACAAAAAATAATTACGAATAGAAATAGTTAAAGCAAGTTTTCATATTTTTGTGGTCAATCATCTAAAACAGGCAGCTTCTTATAGACTTTGACGATTAGGAATTTTTTGTCGGTTCTTTCGGTATTAATCGGCATTCTGCAGTTTATTGACGTTCTGCTTTTGTTTCGAAAACATTTTTCGAAATTCCGATCGGTATTTTGTGCTCATGTTCAAGTAGATGAAGATAGTGAAACTAGAGTTGGCAGTTTTGAATATTCTCGAAAAAGCGTAAGCGACCTTCCTGACATCTGCGAGGTAACCATTAAAAGCCATGGCCCGGATGAAAGTAACTGCGGTAAACAGTAGATACTGTGGCAGTAGCAGCACTACACACATGAGCGTTACCGCCAAAAAGACAACACCAGACTTCTGCTCTCTGGCGGTCACGTGGGACAGGCCGGAAGTAGAGAAGCGTTTTCTCCATTTGGCTTTCGATTTGAGCTTGACGAACAGGATACTGCAGGAAGAGACTAGTACTATAAAAGTGCAATATGGGAAGAGTATATCTGTAAAATAGTAAGTCATAGGGAAAAATATGGCGCTTCTTGCAGTCGTATAGACCACATAGACTGTCAGGTTACGTTCCGAGATCAAAACCCAATCAAAATCTACAGCGTAAAACTGTGGGAAAAGATACAAGGTGTAAATAATGAAAATACTTGCGTTCACCAAGATGGCGACTTTAGTGGTGATCATGGCCTTAACCTTCAGTGGCCAGGTCACGCACAGGCATCTCTCCAAAGCGGCGAAAGCTGTCACCACACTGCTGACCCTCGAAAAGTACTCGTGTGTGTACAAGCTTATAATTCCAATGATCGCTTTGGAAATCACCCAGTCCGTTTCCAGAAGAAGCGGGTTCATGACTGTGGAATAGACGAGTTCAAAGATCACGGCGCCCAAATCACTGACGGCCAAAGATGTCAGAGTGACATTCACGCTGTCACGGAAACCTTGTTTCCAAAATAGTTGGATGTTGATCCCATTCGCCACGATTCCAAATACACACATGACAGATGTGCAAACACTGCCAACGAATACAAGAGTAATCGTAACAACAAGCGGATCGATTACTGAATTCATACCGAGCGTTTCGTCAGATATAATTTTTTTCACAGCAGACATCTTTATCAATTTTATAGTTGTTGTTTGTTTGTTTTTTGTAAGAGTTAAATATATACTTGTTAAAAATTAGTAGACATTTCAAAATATCAAAGGATAAAAAGGTAGACAAGCTTTATAATAACAAGTGCTGCACTCCTCCTGGATATCTTATCTTATAAAATACAGACATTACTTCAAAAAGAAGATAATTACTCGGAGTCGACAAGCTTTCTAAAACAACAAATGTGACTCCAGATTTCGTGTTCCTTATTTTGCCAATAGTTATATTAATAGTTCCTCTCCTTTTTTTTTTTTTTTTTAATTCCGATAGTTAAAAAAAAGATTACGCAATTGAAGAAAACAAAACAAATAAACATCCTTTTATTTATAATTTGATGTTACATTCTTTTCAACTCCAACTGCGGTCAATACTTGTCTATCTTTTCAGTTCTTGTTTTTTATTTGCCTAATACTGCCATCTTTGTCTATATGATTATCATACTCCAAGGTGACTTTTAGGCCTAAAGACACACAGATTTCAAGTAAAGACACATTGACCTAGGTGTGTTACTCAATAAGACTAATTACAAACACATTTGTTTTTCTTTATGATGCGTTTACTATGAGATCTTCCAGAGATTAATTTTTTCAAATACAGAAACAAAATCTAATAGTCTTTTTATCTGATATGTTACAGGCGTTACTTAAAAAAAAGATGATTACGTCATCGCGTCATGCAATTAGTCATGCATATTAACCAATGACCTAAATTCTGCCAAGTCACTGGTTTTCCTGGCTGGCTCAGGCAACTCATTCCATGCTCTAATGGCGCTAGGGAAGAAGAAGCTTTTGTACAGATTTGTTGTAGTTATAAATATCTTTGTGTCTTTTTGAGTATTTTATTAAATTTTGTTTTTGTATTTGAAGATTATGGTTCAGGGTTTTATGCATAATTGCTACTTTACTTTTAATAACATAACTAAGAAAGACACAAAGATAAAGGCCCATAAAGACAAAGCGGAGGCCCATTAGATTAAAGCGTTCGACGAGCCTTAGAAGCCCCATATACAGCTTCCAAGTCTCAGGGCCATACACAAGTGTGGGGAAAATGTTTTCCATGTTTCGGATGTTCCTTCAGAGTTGAAGATAATTTACTTCCTCGTCCAAACATCACGCATGACGACGGTGGATCGGAGCGGGCAGGGTTTGAACCCTAGACCATTGATTATTATTATTATTATTATTGCTTTCATTGCTACTTTCATGCTTACAGCATGCTCAGAGCGCTTTGTTCCAATCTCAATTGTGGACCAGTGGGGTGAGGGGGTATCTAGGAGCTAGTTTTTCCGTGCTGCCTTTGGGCGCTCAGTAAACACAACTCTGCCTGAGTCGGGTGTCGAACCTCGAGCCTCCTTCTAGGTAGCCAAGCCAAGCCAAGCTCAAGCCGCACTTAGCCTCTCGCTTCCCACATAGTTAGATTAGTTCGAAATCGAATGACAGTCCTGCGCGAAAACCGCACGATCAGGAAGCGCCGGTCTTAAGCATTGGCAAACTAGTCAGCCGGCTAGAGCCTCCAATAGGCGAGGGCCTCGCACAGATAAAAAAATTGCAAAACCTTGATCACTTCTCAAACATATCAGAACTCTATAGCTCTTTGTTTTCTGAACAATGTGATGTGAGTGGTTGAAGACTCGATTTAAAACAAACAAAATATTGATAAAGGCAAGGTGTATGTATGGGGAAAATACGTGAATATTCACTCATGATGTATCTCATTACCGCAGGTAATAGCTCCTCTTTCTATTATAAAATGAATTACCGCATTAAGTAATTGGTTAACGTTTTAAAATTAATTCATGTATTGTCATCTATTGACTTTGAAAAAGTATGCACAATTTAAACTTGATCTGACAACGGGGAAGGTGATAAAATAAGTCAAACCTACACATATCAGCTTTGTAAAAAAAAAGGATTATTTTTTTTTTCATTAGAAGATTACATCGCCAAAAACACATTAGACAAAACCGTAAGTTGCATGCTTCAACACAAATAAGATTGGTAAGACCAGGGGTTCTCAACCTGTGAGTCGCAACCCCCTTGGGGGTCGATTAACCATTCGCCAGGGGTCACCTAAGACCATCGAAATTATGGATTGTTATTGTCTACTCTTCTATTGCTGTATGTGTGTGTGTGTGTGTGGGGGGGGGGTCGCGGCAGAGTGGGGCATTGTAAAAAGGGATCGCCGAGCTTAAAGGGTTGAGAACCGCTGGTTAAGACGATGTTCGAACTTGACAATCATTAGGTTGTTTATTGTCCTCCTTTTTTAGATACATTGTTCGTACAAGAACGAAGTCCTTGATGTTGGATTCTTTCGCAAGGAACTGTCTTTATTTTCTATGGACGCCCAAAGCTACCATATTGTTTTTGTGTCTTTGTTGGTGCGTTTACCAGTAGACAAGCGAGAATTTCTATTGTAACTGCTTTATATGTTCAACAAAGTGGAGTAATCAACTCAAACTTTGTTGATTTGGATAGCTCTAGTGTGGAAATTGAGATTTTGTATTAATTTGTGAGTTTGTATCAAATCACTTATATAAAAAAAAAAGTTTTCAGTGTTTGCATTTGCAATAATGTAAAACATTTGTGTGTGTTTAAAAGAAAATCGCATACGATTTGTTTGATAACGTTTTATTTTTATCGCCATGTTTGCTTTGGCATCCTGGTTGTTCTCTTTCATCTGTGAGCTCTAGTCTGGGTCACATTTTGCCGGCATTGTACTATGTTCTAACAGTTATCTTTTAATTGTTATGATTATATTAACTCTGTCTGTCTGTCTGTCTGTCTGTCTGGTACTTGCCATTCTCGGATCAAGCTAAAACTTTGCCTTATTATTCATTATCCCTAAAAAAAAAAGCACGAATAAGAAAAATAAAAATTTACCAATAAATAAATTAATTATATACATACAGCGTGAAATACAATTTATAGTATTGAGAAATGTGTCTTTAAATATGAAGTTCTTTCCCTTATACATACATACACACACACACACACACACACACACACACACATATATATATATATATCTAATATATAAAGTAGAATGTTTAGCGTATGTATGTATGTATGTATGTATGTATCGAATGGAAATCAAAACCGCGTGATCAATTTTCATTAAACTTGGCAGAAATGTTCCTTGGGTACCAACTTAGGCCGTAGTGTATGTATTTTAGCCCTAAAACAAACGTAAGACCCTTAAAAAAAATAAAGTTGACCAAGTCTATTACAACTATACTATTTTATGGATCTAGGCCATAGCTTCTTGATGAGACAAGATAAATAGGTCACACATGCGCACAGATGACAATGACTAGGTCTAGAGGCTAGGTCTAAATAAGTTCTCATTCAAGAAAACATATTTTTTTTACTTTTACACACAAACACACATATAAGTGACTATTCATTTCAGTATTTAAAGAAAATTAATCTTCAAATTTGAATTAAAAAAAACTTTTTGTACATAAAATCGTTCGCTCTAAATGTAAAACGCTTTGATCGACTTTTGACATACTTTTCGGTAACTTACGGCACTATTAGGCCTACATCTACATGTGTCGCGCAGTGGTACAAATGAAATGAACGTCATAGGTCATAATTATAATATCTCGCATTATAAATGTATATTATTAAAGTAATAAACTATTTACATAATACAATTTACTTTTTATTGTATTTTTTTTATAACATTTAAGCCTTCAACTACCGATTCGGTTTAACTTTAAGTCTTTATTTTAAAGACCAACTGAAGAGGTTTTGGGGTCAGACGCGGAAACCGGTGTAATACTTTTTTTTAGTTTCATAATGCTTAAAAAAACATACATACGAAATATTAGACATATATTCTTTGTAATTATTTAGATATAAGCAATTTAGTGTGCGTTTTAGGGACTATGAAATTTCACAATCTCGAAGCCATTCGAGATCGGATTCTCCCAGACAACCAAGGTCGATGACGTAGTCTGGGGGAATCTAGGTCACATTATTCACTTTATGGCTAAGCGTGTTTCCCTATTCCTTTTTACAGGAATGCAAGTTTCTGAAAACAAAGGCGACTAAAACACACCAATTTATAAAAAGTGGATGTTAGGGTAGGGAAATTAGGTCAAATCACGCAATTTATGGCTTTACATGTTAGATCTACCGTTTGTCGGCTTTTCTTGATCTAGTCAAGCGAACAGCGTTTCAGCCCACGCAGTACCGCGCGCCTCAGTTCACATGTTTCGTTTTAGTCAAGTTACGCAATTTATGACTGCTTCAGGCTTATTCTAGTTCTAAATCTACTGCTTTTGATCAAGAACTAGATCTTCTTTTCTCAGATCTTTGTCTTTAATGATGTAGAAAATTTTTAGATCTATAAACTAGAGTAGGCCTACTAGAGTCTAGACCTAAATTTGATTAGATCTATATGAAGTCTATACTCTGCTATCTAGTAATAGTAGTTAGTAGTATATTAGCAGATAACGCCGCCAGATAATAAGAAATTAGATCTATCTATAGATCTAGACTGATCCGATCGAGGTGCTGGGCTTAGATCTAGAAAAACAAAGTTTAAAATTATTTACCTAGTAAGGCTAGTCGTCCCTAAATAGGATCAATATGGGTGAAAAAAAAATAATTACAATGTTGAGCTCATTCAATAATGTAGTTATTGTAGTGCACGATTTTATTTAGTTTTATTCTCGAGTCACAACCCCGTACAACACTATATAGTCACTAGCAAATTGAGTAGCAAATAGCTTTAACCTTAACCTATAGACTTAAAAATAGTCTAGCTGATTTAGATCTACTAGATCTAAATTTCTAAAAATATATAAGCAACAATTAGTAATTACATTAGACATACTGTGACATAGAGCCAATAGAGCTAGAGTCCTAGATCTACCTACTACCAATTCTATATTATTATAACTATACGAAATATGGATTTTGTTACTCTTTCTTAAGTATATTACTAATATTAGGGCCTATATATACTTAAAAATAGTACTATAAATCTATAGTATGTAAATATTAAAGAGTTTATTTATCTCATGATGACATTCATTTATTTGTAGATTGGAATAGAATCATTAGAATCAAGTAAATCTGTAACTGTAATAAGGTTTTAAATTGTGTTTATACAAATAAAAGATATTTTTTCTGTGGGAAGTCAAGGAAGTGGAAAATAAAAGTATCAATATAATATTAAGTAATGCATAGACTACTGTTAATGTGGTTATGGAATTCATTTTATTAAATTTTAGTAACCCAATTATTGCCAATAGCCATTAATCAATTAATATAATTATATTTTTTATAAATATTTTATTAAAAATGTAGAGCTATTCATAATTTAAAGTGTTTAATAATTAAGGCTGGCCGCTGGCCTCAAAAGATTAATAAGGAATGCAGTCTTTTCCGTGGCTATGCAGCCCTAACTGCAAACTACATATTTTGACATGTTCAGCGAAGACATAACCATTTTCCGCTGGTGGTCAAATTAAATGATCTTTCGGACATCTACCCTCGGCAGTGGATTTTCTTTTGGCCTCTAATATGTATTCCAGGTTGCAATTTCTAATAAATAGCATTGTTTCAAGAATGAGATCCAACTCTTATATATTTTAAATACAACCCCTTTACAGATCAATTTAAGTCATCATTGCAATGGTCCTTCAAATCTGCAATAACATAGAGATTATCAAAATTTGAATAAGTTTCAAAATATAGAAAGTTGTGTGGTTTGCGCTCGGAACTGTCTTCTCTGTGGTCTCAGGTTCAAACACTGACCGCAGCCATTACTAAAATGCTGCTGGAATTTTGTGCTATGACATAATAATATTCAATCCTGATTCAAAACTTTGTTTAAACCTAGCAAGTGAAAAGAAACATAGTAAAATAATGTGTGTATAATGAAGAACTCTATTAAAATGTGATTTTTTATATTTACATTTATTGGAATTTATTATATGAAATAAAATTGTAGAATGTTTCTGTGATTTGTTTCACAATAGAAACAGGGAATATAAACTCTTCTTGTTCTTCCAAATGATGAAAGATCCATCTAGTAAACTTGTCTGTTCGCCACTTGCCCAATGTCATATATATGTTTTCTGTAAAATAGATTTTTAAAAATGTATTTATTAACATTGATACTTAATTATGTAAACATATTGGGGGCGCGGTGGTCGAATGGTTAAGCGCTTGGCTTCCGAACCTGAGGTCCTTGGTTCGAATCCCGATGAAGACTGGGATTTTGAATTTTGGGATTTTTAGGGTGCCCCTGAGTCTACCCAACTCTAATGGGTACCTGACTTTAGTTGGGGAAAGTAAAGGCGGTTGGTTGTTGTGCTGACCACATAACACCCTGCTCGTTAACCGTTGGCCAAAGAAACAGATGACCTTTTAACATCATCTGCCCCATAGATCGCAAGGTCTGAAGGGGGCACTTTACTACTTTATGTATACATATAATGATATATATATATATATATATATAGAACTAGTGGTTATATACATACATTATATGTTATTCTGATATAACATTAACATCTTAATATTACCAATATAAATGATGACTTTTTTTTTTTTTTTAAAATCTAAAACCTAAGGACAGGCCTAATTAATAAGTATAGTAAGGCAGTTAGGGCTATATTAGATCTATTATATAAATATATTCTATATAGAATTATAGATTTAACTTAGGCTTAAGGACTTACATATTTAAATATTGACTAATAGATTATATTTTATATTATAATTATGAATAATCTTTATCATACTTTATGCTAGGACACTAGACTACTTACTAGGTCTAAATCTTACTATTATTACACTATATCTATATTCTATATAAATTCAAACATAAAAATATGTTGGCAACTGGGCTTAGGGCTTAGACTTAACTGTCTTAACATAGACATAGTCATACTAGGCTAGGCTAGTATAACTCTGACTAGATCTACTTAAATTAAAATCTACTAGTTTATAAATAAGCTAGATTTAGATCTACTAGATCTATCATCTAGTATTACTAAAAGTCAAGTAATATAAATATAATAAACTAGAATTAACTAGATCTAGTGAGTGACTAATAAAAGTGTTAAGAAGGCCTAACTTAATTAGAGTTAGAATAAAGATAGATCTAGATTCTAGATATTTAGTTTTGTTATAATAATAATTATAATACACCTGACTTATTGTTATAAGTCATAATAAGACTAGTTATAGTTATACCACTATTGGGCACTATCATTCAATATCATAATCATATTCATAATAAATCTTCTAGTTCTATCTATATAGACTAGTATAGTAATAGTCTCTATATCTATGTATTTTGAAAAAGTAGAAGAGTTCAATTCAGGGTATTTTGGTGCATCCCATCATAAGTATCATTTAAAATTGTTTGACAGCTACAATGAGATAAGTAGATCTATAATTCTATATATATCTGCTACATTTATACATAGAACGAATCAAGCCATGTCCATTGTTATTTATTTACATTTTCTCAGTCCAACGCAATACGTCACTTCCGGGTCACTTAAGGTTTCGGCCATTGAAGCTGATTTTCAAATCTCGTTATTTTTTACACTTTCGAAGTACTTTTTCTAATATAAATACGCTTTTCTAAATTCTCAAATTTTTAGGAACTAACTTTGATGCTATATACTATCTAAATCAATCGCTATCTCAATTTCGAAAAAAACCTCTTCAGTTGGTCTTTAATTTACTTTTTTTTTCTTTCAGATTTACTTACTTATGCGCATTTAGACCTGATAACAACGCGGTTATTTTATCTAGATCTAGGTCACATCTAGGAAGCTAATGTGTCACACAAGTTTTTATTTATTGACTACATTGCTGTGACATTCAAATTGTTAGGATTCAAGAGCTATACAAAATTAAACTCACAATATTACATAAACAATTACATTCACGCGTTTGATTAGCTTTTAAAATATAGACTAGATCTATTGTATTGTTGTTGTTTTTTTTGTTGCTACACGGCTAACACAATATTCACCAAGGCAACGCGTATTGAGGTCACAAACATTCAGCTCTAAATAAAATAAAAACATTGTTGGCTTTTGACGAATAAATGAGTTATTTTTGGATTTAAATCATTGAGAGTTCAATATTTTACTCTCTTAAATTTACGGTTGAATTACAGTCCATTCATTTCATATTTTAATCAAATTAACATTGAATTTTGTTTTCTAAAGCATTTTTTACATGAATGCAACTATACCTAATATCGCGTAAAATAAGATCAAGTTTCTATTTATAGCTTTATTCATGATTTCTATTTTAACGTGAATCTCTCGCATTCGCTTTACTTTATTATTATTTTCTTTAATTGTTTCTAATGCACAATAT
>JADKLZ010026030.1:0-12192 GCA_021533235.1 Biomphalaria straminea | reverse complement strand
GAAGTAGACTTGTTTGATAGTAGATCTACCAGCTCAAATAAACTAAGGTAGTGAAGTAGACTTCTTTGATAGTAGATCTATCTGCTCAAAATAAGTCAATTAGAAAATCATTTTAGGGCTTCTTATTACCTTAACCCTTTATTAGCTAATAGGAAGGCTGCTTGGTCTTGAGGTATGGATACTGGACTGTTGTCGTCTCTAATGTCTGCAGTACATACCCAGCGGCTGCCAACCCCCGTCGTCCTGCAAGAGGTGTGGATTTGGAAGTAAAATATCTTTGAAGGAACATCCGAAACATCTATATATATCTATATATATAATCCTCTAAGTAAAAGGTCAAACAACAACATGCAAGCAACAAGTAAATAGGGAAGATCCCATGGCGCACCACGGTGTGAATGGACCCAATCCGCACTATTTCATTCACAAAATAGCATAGACATAAATAAATATAGACTGGAAAAAGGAAGTAACTTCGTGTAACTTGAAAACACATGTATATATATCTACTATTGAATAATGCTTTCTAAATTATGAAAAAAAAATTGCATGATCCTCAGTCTTAGAGATTAAACACAATTTATAGACATAAAATAAAGTACACACAATTGTAATGCACAAATTTTTGTTTCATAAAACTCTCTTATGAATTTGTGTAGCGAATGGAAAGGAGGTTAAAAAGTGGAAGCCGGAAGAGATTATATTGTGTCGTAAGACTCTTGAAACTAGAACGACAATACACAGATAGATACTACTCTCAGGTTTGACTTTAGCGGTGGAAATCTGTTATATCATGTTATAAAATGGTTCAATTTAATAATTTATACACCTAAAAATTAGCACGGGTCCAAAGAAAGTTCGGGACTCACTGTGGTCGCATATGTTGTTGTATTTTTTTAATTCATGAATTCACTTATAATAACAAGTAAATGGGAAAATCCCATGGCTCGATTATAGAACTTCTCTTCGCAGAGATAGTTTTATGCTTTAGCACATGAACATACTAATTATAGTCCATTTAATCAAATTAACATTCAAATTTGTTTTTCTAAAGCATTGTTACATGAGTGCAGCTATATTCTTAAAATCGCGTAAATTAAGGTCAATTAGCCAATTCCATAGTATTTCTCATTTATGAATTCACGCATTCGCTTTACTTATATCAAGCAATTGGGAAGATCCCATGGCGCAGCACGTTGTGAATGGGAAATAATATATCCAAATCCGCGCTATTTTCATTCACAAAATAGCATAGCATTTTTTTTTTACTTTAAAAAGATTTTAACAATGTCCGGAAATTTCCAGGACTTTTTCGACCGGCGGCATAGCATTTAATAACATTTCAGGAGATTTCCAGGGGGCTCCTGGTAAATCAAGAGGCCGCGGGAAATCTGTTATATGTGATAAAATGGTTCAATTTAATAATTTATACACCTAAAATTTAGCACGGGTCCAAAGAAAGTGCGATACCCACTGTGATCGCATATGTTGCAGTGCCTAAGGCCTGCCTTGGAAAATAGCGGCGTATGATATGCCGCCGGTCGACTAGTATATATATATTTCTCACAAGACAAGTTCAAAAGTTCAAACACACAACAACAACAAGCAACAACAAGTAAATAGGGAAGATCCCATGGCGCAGTACGGTATGAATCATCATCATCATCATCATCAAACTCCATTTGAGTGAGGGCTTGAGAGGCTTAAATCCTCTCTTGCAAAAGCCCTGGACAGAAACCCTGCTGTCTTGCGTAGTGCGTAGGCGTCACCATACAGGTCGAGAATTTTTGGTTTCCCAGACCTGTCGAGACGGAGATCAGCAAGTCTGGGGCAGTCGAACAGAATATGAGACACGGTTTCCTCTTCTTCCCCGCAGCGGGGGCACCGTGAGTCAAAATTTGGCCATAACCGTGAAAAGTATGAGCCAACAGGACAGTGGCCTGTCCTGCACTGTGCTATAACAGCTTGCTCAGGCCTGGACAGCCTCCACCACGGGGAAGTGCGGTCAGGGCGCCTCATGCGCTCCCAGACTCCACGGGCTTTTTGGGACTTGTCCCAGAACTCAAACCACTTTTCCATTTCAGTTTTTTGAATTGTAGCCAGGGCATGGTGAAAACTTACAGCCTGTTCAGTTGGTGGAATTTGTCCTCCCTGGTGGGCCAAGGAGTCTGCAATAGTGTTACCAGTCACACCTATGTGACTCGGTACCCACTGCATTATCACAGGAATGCCATAGCGCTGCTTCATGTTGTGTGAGGCCATGATGACAGTGTCGATATTGGGGGGCCATGGTCCAGGGCTTTGCAAAGCCTGTAGTACAGGTTTTGAGTCAGTGACCACAACAATCCGTGTTGCCCTCAAATGTCCCTCGCCGAGATGTGAATACGGTATGAATTGAAATTGGTGCATCCCAATCCGCACTATTTTGTGAATGAAAGTGGTGTTTATATAATGGGGTCCATCCATTCACCAAATGTAAATAAACAAATTTAGCCACGTCATAATATTGATAAAATAGTGAAAAATACAGATCACGTGACACACATACGGATTGCGTAATTTGTATAGAACATATAGAGAAAAAGTTGTTTGTTTACGTATTGTGAATGGAATGCCTTCTCTTCTTCTCAATTTTTGTCATAATATTAAAAGTATTTCCAGATTATTGTGTCGTAAGACTATTGAAACTAGAACAACAATACACAGATAGAGTATACCCTTAGGTTTCACTTTAGAAGTACTTTATTTAATATCACAAATTGCGCACATTCGTTCATTAGACATGATTACGAAAGGTAACTCATCTTTCTATTCCTAGATCTAGATCTAGATCTAAAACTCAAATTCAACACTAAGATTATAGAACTTCTCTTCGCAGAGATAGTTTTATGCTTTAGCACATGAACATACTAATTATAGTCCATTTAATCAAATTAACATTCAAATTTGTTTTTCTAAAGCATTGTTACATGAGTGCAACTCTATTCTTAATATCGCGTAAATTAAGGTCAATTAGCCATTTCTAGCTCCATTCATAGTTTTTTTATTCATGAATTCACTTAAAACAAGTAAATGGGAAGATCCCATGGCGCAGCATGGTGTGAATGGAAACTGGTGTATCCTAATCCGCACTATTTACATTCACAAAATAACATAGACATAAATAAATATAGACTGGAAAATGGAATTAACTTCATGTAACTTGATTTAATAATTTATACTCCTAAAAAATTAGCACGGGTCCAATGAAAGTGCAAGACCCACTGTGGTCGCATATGTTGCAGTGACCAGGGCCTTCCCTGGAAAATAGCGGCGTATGCTATGCCGCCGGTCAACTATTCTATATATATAATTCTCAAAGTCGACAAAAGTTCAAACGTTCAGCCGAGTAAGCAACAACACGCAACAAGTAAATAGGGAAGATCCCATAGCGCAGCATGGTGTGAATGGAAACTGGTGTATCCAAATCCGCACTATTTTCATTCACAAAATAGCACAGACATAAATAAATATAGACTGGAAAAAGGAAGTAACTTCATGTAACTTGAAAACATGTATACATAGACATAAATAAATATAGACTGGTCGTAGGATGTTATCTTCATTTGGGAAGAGTCAAATATGTTTTATGTACTACATCTATGTAATATAAATGTGGCGGCAATTTAGCTATACATTCTAGGACGTAAATTGTAGTCTATATATAACTATGATCTTTAGTTTTGAAAAGTACAAAACTTCATTATTCTCAATATTTTTCCTTTGTACGCATGCACCTATGCGCACCATATCAACAATTTCATAATCAAAGACATAGGAAAATATATATATAGGCTTGTGATGTGGATCTATTTATTGTTCACATGGCTTCTTTATGTATGGCGGTCGTCTTATCGATTCAAATATTTAGAATTAGTTTTTAGTCAAAAAGTAAAAGAAAATGAGCAGAGCGTGCTCTAACGATCACAGAACGATAAACCAATGCGGCGAAGGGATAAATCCTAAAGTTTGAAAAATCATTTTGCATCAATAAATTGAATATTTTTACACAGTAAGTCAGTCAGTCTATCGTCTATGATCTAGTAGATCTATCCTATCCGATCTCTATAAGCACTGACTAATGCAGACTTAGTTAAATTTTATATGTATCAATTATCTGTTTTAGATCTACACTAGATCTAGAATCTAGATTCTGTCTTAGATCTACACTAGTTCTAGATCTAGATATTTTTATATAAAAAATATATAGATTATATCTAGATCTAGTAAATAGTAGGCCTAGTAGTATTTTTTTACTATATTCTATAGTTAAGATTAATAATCGTCTAAAAAAGTTGTTGATCAAAACTTGACAAAAAAAAAAGAATGTGTTCAATGTCTTCAGTCTAGATATAGACTTAGAAGCTAGTTAATAGTTTGGAAGATAATCATTATACCCGTCTGTCATAGATTTAGTAGGAAAGATTACAAATATAGCCTAATAATACAGAAAGGGTTCTATTAATTACATAGGTTATGACTAAAAAAAACTATAAATACTTTTACTTTTATACTGCTCATAACTGCTGTATAACTAAATTTACGTTTGCCCAAATGTTTCCAAGAATAATTTATTCTTCATCGGCCAGTCTATATATATATATTTGTCTATGCATGTATATCTACTATTGAATTCGGATTTCCAAATTATGAAAAATTTAAAAGTTGCATGATCTTCAGTCTTAAAGATTAAACACAATTTATAGACATAAAATAAAGTGCACACAAAATCCATAAGAGATTATATTGTGTCGTAAGACTCTTGAATCTAGATTCTAGATCGACAATACACAGTTTGAGTCTACTCTCAGGTTTGACTTTAGAAGTACTTTAATTAATATCACAAATTACTTTACTTTTACTTTACAAAAGATTTTTATAATTTCCGGAAATTTCCAGGCTTTTTTCGTAGGCCTATATTTAATAACATTTCAGGAGATTTCCAGGGGCTCCTGGTATATCAAGAGGCCGCGGGAAATCTGTTATGTTATAAAATAGTCCAAAGAAAGTGCGGGACCCACTGCGGTCGCATTTGTTACAGTGCCTCTAAGGCCTTCCCTGAAAAATAGCGGCGTATGGTATGCCGCCGGTCGACTTGTGAAAACTATTTTACAAACAAACAAACAATTAGGCTTAGAAGGGTTAAAGTTTTAGATTTCACCTGCATTTAAACCCTTTGTTTAATTTATAAGAGTTTCTTTTGCATCTTTCAGGAGCTGCCATTTTGTAGCAACGGGCTGCACAGATGACTAGATATTTTCATGGCTTTTGTATCCCCTAACAAAAACGAAACATGGTCTTTTGGTAGATATACATGTTGATAAACACTATTTATATGTGTATGTATGAATGTTTGTTTGTGTGTTATATCGTCTCTTCTTATCTATGACGCTTATTTGTTTTAAGTATGCAATTCAGTAAATCAACAAGATACTTAATTATTGAGTTTAGGTTTATGATAATAGGGACAATAACTTAATTTGTGGAGAGTCTCAATTAATTTCGCTTAGTCTGATTTTATAGAATCTATCTATGTATGTAAAATGTTTTACATGTTTCGGATGTTCCTTCAGAGTTGAAGATAGTTACTTCCTAGTCCAAACCTCCCGCAGGACGACGGGGGATGGGAGCGGGCAGGGTTTGAACCCGGGACCATCGATAAATCCAAACGACAGTCCAGCGTGCAAACCGCTCGACCAGGCAGCCATATAATATATAATTCTAGTCTTCCCAAAGTTCAAAAGTTCAATCAAGCAATAAACAACAAGTAAAGGAAAGATCACTCACTTATTTCTGCGGATAGAGTTTTCCCATAGCGCAGCATGGCATGAATGGAAAATGGTGTGAATTTGTGTCGCATCATGGTGTGAATGGAAAAATAATGTGAATTTTTATAGTGAATGGAAGGTTTAAAAAAGTGGAAGCCTATATTTTGCAATTTCAGGAGATTTCCATTAGCTCCTGTTAAATCAAGAGGCCGTGGGAAATCTGTTATATGTTATAAAATGGTTTAATTTAATACTTTATACACCTAAAAATTAAAAATTTAAAAATTAGCACGGGTCCAAAGAAAGTGCGGGACCCACTGCGGTCGCATATGTTGCATTGCCTAAGGCATTCCCTGCAAAATAGCGACGTATGCTAGGCCGCTGGTCGACTAGTCTATCTATATATATAATTCTCTTCTTCCCAAAGTTCAAAAGTTCAATCGAGCAACAACAACAAGTAAAGGAAAGATCACTCACTTATTTCTGTTATCCCATAGCGCAGCATGGCGTGAATGGAAAATGGTGTGAATTTGTGTAGTGAATGGAAGGGATGGTACACAAATGGAAGCCGAAAGAGACGAACAGGAAAAGAGAAGATGAAATTATTATGTCTACGTAATTTGTCTGTTACGCTGGTCACAGGCGCCTAGGACGTGATATTATCAAAGAACCAGTTGAGCTACGGATGGACGGCAAGATTCTGGCATGGGACAAAAAGCCTAAATACCTAGGGGTTATCCTCGATCAGAAACTGACACTGTGCGACCACATCCAGCATGTACGCGAAACAGCCTCCGAGAGGTTGAATATCGTAAAGAAGCTAGCTGGAACGAAGTGGGGGGCGAATGCGGGTGTACTGAGATCACTGTACATGGGTGCAGTTCGGTCTCATATGGATTACAGTCTCCCAGTTCAAGTTTGGGCTTCGCAAACGTCTCTAGCGAAGCTCGATGCGGTCCAGAACCACGCCATACGACTTATATGCGGTACGTTTCGCACCACACCTATCGATGCTGGCGAGATCATGGCCAATGTGCCGCCGTTGAAGTTGCGAAGAGAGCGAGCCGTCCTGATAGCTCACGAGAGATACGGACGGCTGGAGGAGGGATGCCCCCTCAGAAGTCTGGTCGACAACTGGGAGGGTAAGAGACGTCTCAAAAACCGGCCCTGCTTCATGCACGTGGCGCGTGGGCTGGTCAGAGAGATGAATCTGCCGGTAGAGCGGGCTGCTCTTTCCCCGACCGGTGCCTTCCCCCCTGACAAAGCTTTCTGCATGCCGACGGTGCAAAGGAGCTTGATTGACCCGGCAGTCAATAAACAGTGCGATCCTAAACGGCTACTACAAACCGCCAGAGACACCATTGCTTCGTACCCGGCCGGAGTGACCACTATCTTCGCGGATGGCTCCGTGAAGACGCTCGAGGGCACTACCAGGGCTGGATATGGGGCGGTGGTGCGACTCTCAGGCAACCCCGAAAGTGTGGAGCTGAGTGGGCCCTGCAGTGGCAAGAGCAGCACCGAAGCTGAACTCGAAGCAATGCTCGCAGCATTGGCGTGGGTAGCGGAAAGAGTTGGGGATGGATCCACGACCCCAGCGGACGTGGTCATCTTTACCGATTCAATCTCTGCCCTCGATGCCCTTGAAGGGCAGCACGCAGGCGTCGGACGGGTAGAAGCACTCCTCGCAGTGGTGGAGCGCCTTCTGCAGCTCAATGTACATAGTTTTATACAGTGGGTTCCATCCCATTGTGGTCTGGTCAGTCATCAGAGGGCTGACTTTTTAGCGAAAACCGCGGTAGCAACGAGCACCTTAAATGATGAACCGTACAGTCTTGCGACCGTACGATCCCTAGCCGACAACAGATTGTTGGCACAGTGGTACGCTAGCTGGGACGCTTCCGAGAAAGGCCGAGAGCTTCACAAGCAGATGAGTAGACCAGACCGAAAGGACGCATGGTGGACGCTCTGCCGTGCGGAACAGGCAGTCCTAGCCCAGTTCCGAGTCGGACACTGCCCAATTGGTGCGTACTTTGGGCGGTGGAGGGAAAATTTCGACACACGGTGCCGCCATTGCTTCGAGGACGATGAGACAATAGAGCACATTCTCCACGAATGTAGCGCTCTGCAAGATGAACGATCGGGACAAGGTAATGAGAGAGAGATAACTGGTCCATGTGTGGCAGAGGGTCTGTCCTTGTACGGGGATAAGGCGACCCTACAACTCACTGCACGCTTCCTCTTCCGTGCTCTAAGGGAGTAATCTCAGCACGGTTTATTTCAAATGGGGTATCTGATTCGGTCACAGGCGCTTCGGCCAATTTGACGCAGCTAAACAATTAATTACCAGTAGCCAGGTGGTGACGCTACTGGGCGGGTTCATTCTGTGCACTCTGGTACAATACCAGAGGGTGGACTTCACCTGAGTGACCAGACTGGCACAACTAGACTAGCTAAAACTAACTAACTATAATTATCTAACTAAGCTAAAACAACAATTATAAATAAAATAACCAAACTAAATTTATAAACAACTATATATACATACTTTTATTTACAGCAAAATCAAACAAATCAAAATTAAATCAATAATAAAATGTACCCTCACACAAAATTAAACTAAATGACTGAGTAATAAAAATACTGATAGACCAACTCATCTCAAACTAAGACTAAACAACTAACTAAAACAACTAATCCACTGCCTAAATCCACACACTAACCAATAACTCAAAAACAACCACTACAACTTAACCTATATAATAAACCCTAATTGAACTATCTTATACTAACACAAACAGGCATAATGGCAGATTAATGGCGAGGCGAGCAGACTTAATTGCAGGAATGATAGCCTACAATTTAAAAATACAAACAAAAATAAGTCAATATAAAAATAAAAAATTAATAGCTTAGGCCTAGATTTAGATCTAGGAATTTAGACCAACATCATATACATGAGGCAAATGCAATTACCTGCATGTGGCTATTTAAGGCCATATAAAACCACACATCAATGTCTATACCACAACACTAGTTGGGTTAGACAACAAAATAAACACTAGATCTAGATTAAGGTAAATGTCGAGGGCCGCCATCTTGTACATAAAACTATGAAATTCAAAACAACATTCTACCTAATTATCAAATATATATATTAATAAAATACTACATGGGACACATTAAATGAATAAAGAAGTAATTACAAAGGAAATAATATATAGTAAAGTAGATTGGATCAGGGGATTATTAAAGATTGAATTTGCCAAGCATGGGGCTTATTCAAATGCCAACATGGACCTTCCGGCCACACACCGGACAAAGCAATGGCTACTACATTAAGCCGAGAAACCAATCCATGTAAATCTAGACAAATAAAACTAGATCTAGGGTCGTTAATACCAGTAATCAGCTAATTACATAAAAAATAAAAAGAAATAAGACATTATATTACTTACAAGCGGTCCCGCTACATCTAAGCTACATGGTCCTCGACTATGGTCGAGTCAATTCAAACCAAACAAAAGGAAAAATTTAACAACATTCGTCCAATTTATAAGGGTCACTTCCTGCCTCCCCTGGCCAAATAAACTAAACAAAATTACAAGCCAAAAATAAATAAAAATAAACTAAAATGAAAAATAGACACCGCAAGGCTACATGTCATAACATTAAAAGTATTTACAAATTACAACCTGAGAGTGTTTTATTATTTTGAAGAGTATTGTGTTGTAAGACTGTTTAAACCAGGTCCGGTCTTAAGCCACTGCAACCTGTGCGGCCGCAGTGGGCCATGCTCTTTCATAGGCCCGAGCTAAGTATATGTGTAATTGCATAATGATGCTAAATATACGACAAAGTCGTGGAAATTATAAGTAAAATCTGAAAACAAGACAAACTTGTTATATGGAAAACACCAATCTTACGCAAAAAAAAAGCATTGTCAGCTTTAAATTTAAATAAAAATATAATAATAGGGCGAATTTAAACCGAAACCGAAAGTTCCAATACTTTTTTTACATTAATAGTCACTGGCATCAAAATCTATCTGGATCTCATACAACAATGAAAAGCGATATTGTTTTTAAAATTTGTATTAGATCTAGAGACCTACATCTAGAATTAGAATGAAAATGTTAAATACGTCTAGATCTAAATCTAGACAGATTCGATATAAAATATCAGTCACTGTTAGACTATACTAGAACGATAGAGGTCTACAAATCGAGATGATATTTAGCAGTCTTTTTTGGTGAAAGATGGAATAGAAAATGACCTAAAAGATCAAGGGATGTTGGTAGAAAATATGTATCTGGTTGGGAAAAGAAAAAGAAGAAAGAAGCCAATGAGGCTTCAACTAAGAACTAGGTGGGCGCCTTACATACGTTTTTAAAACGATGAAACCCCGAAAATGAAAACATAATCACTTCTAGTGAGACAGCTGAAACAGATTCTATGAAGAATGCAAAAACTGCAGTGGTGAATGTCGTAAGAGAAGAAGACAATAATGTGACAACTGATCAACAGTGGTCGATTTATTGAGAAATCTGAATGAGCCTGCCATGTGGGTAGAAAAAAATGGAAAGATCTTGTATTTACTATCTATTTCAAAAAGGTCCATCTGAGATTACTTTGGAGAATTTTCCAAAAACAATTTGGTAGACATTACTCTAAAGAGCATTGCAAACCAAACCTGGACTCGTATAACAACTTGATGACTTGGCTAAAGAAACTGAGAGTTGATGGATGTGTTTGTTCAGATTCAGATTCCAAGAAGTTGGCTGGTTGTTGAAAACTTTCCAGCCAAACTCAAAGGAAAAGGCAGTATGTTAAATCTGATGAAAACTTTGCACCTGGAAAAGCTGAAGATGGCTACAGGATAGATTGCTTCACCAGAATTGTGAACACTGCAATTTAATCCTTGCAGCCGAGACTTGGACAGTTAAAATCAAGCCACAATCTATTTGTCTTTCTTGACTGCATCAATAGCCTTCAGCTTAATGACATCCGAAAGTTTGGCGGGAGTCTCGAGAAAGCATTGACGTCCTCAGCAGACCAGTCCGCAGATATATGTTGGCGAGAATTAGCAGATGAAATGGAATCTGTAAGGCATATTCTACAAAATACCACCAAAAGCCTGATAGAAATTTTAGCTTATCTGCCCAGTAATGAAAGGTACACTGCTTTCCAAGTTTTTTTTTGTTGCACTCAGAATTTTTTAAACAATATTCGTAACTGTGGCATCTGGGGAAAGAAGCTTCTCGCGCCTTAAACTAATCAAGAATTACTTACGGTCAACAATACACGAAGAGAGATTGAACAATTTAACAATTCTTGCTATTGAGCGTGCTCTATGTATGAAACAGAATTTTGATAATCTACTGTATGAGTTCGCTACACGCAGGCTCATAAAGTAAGTTTGATCGTGATTTCTTACTTAGTTAAAAATTTATAAAATGCAAAGACGAACTTATTTTTAATACAAAATCTTAATTTTCATGTATTATCATAATCCCTACCCATAATAGGCCCCGCGCAATCCGTTTCACATAGGGCCCCGCAATCGCTAGGACCGGCCCTGGTTGAAACTAGAACGACAATACACAGATACTCACTCTCAGGTTTCTCTTTAGAAGTACTTTAATTAATATCACTATCATAATTTCTCTGGCTTCCAGTTCATATCCTTCTAGCGTCCCCTTTTTAATCTCACTTCCATTCTCTATCCAAATCACACCATTTTCATTCAAAAAAAAGCGGCATATGCTATGCCGCCGGACGACTATTTCGCCTAATGCTTCTAGATTTTCCCCTTTAGTTTTTCCGCAGACTTTGTATTTGTAGCTTGACTGTTGTTTATGTTACCTGTACACCACGATGCAAAAAAAAAATACTTCTATTATTTATTTATTAAATATTGTTTCCATTATTGTTTTTTTCTGTGTTAATATTTTCTAAATCCTACTCCAATGACAGCTATCTGGAAAAGTTTAGAAAACAATGACGATGGCCTGAATGCTCTTCATTTAGCCGCCAACCAAGGCCAAGAAGAAAGTGTTCGCGTACTAGTTGAAGCTGGTGATCATATAGTTAACGAACCCACCAGCCTGGGCAGAACAGCTTTGTGCTTTGCATCTTTCGGAGGCTTTCAAGGAATCGTTGTGTTTCTCTGCAGCAGCAATGCTAACGTAAACCTTCATTGTACCAATGGCTGGACTTGCTTGATGAGCGCTGCTCTACAAGGACATCTGGCCGTGGCCCAGGCGCTGGTGGCTAACAAAGTTGATGTCAACGCTAAAACGACTTCTGGTTTCACTGCATTAATGATAGCGTCAGAACATGGACATACTCATCTTTTAAAATATTTGCTAAGTCAAAATGCTGATAT
>JADKLZ010026021.1:0-17826 GCA_021533235.1 Biomphalaria straminea | reverse complement strand
CAAGATGACTTAGTGTCGCAAGATGACTTAGTGTCGTTAGATGACTTAGTAGATGACTTGAAGTCGTTGGGAAGGAGCGCAACTATAGACAAAAGTGACTAATGCTATTTAAAAAAAGAATGTTTTTTTCCCAACTAATATAAAATGAAAAAAAAAGGAAAAATTAACTTACATATACAATCTCTGTGATATATTTTATTTTAAGCAGTAGCGATACAGATCCGATGAAAGCATTCAAATTTTCAGCTGTTGGTGTCAGTGAATATAATAAAATCTAATCTGACCAATGACCATATAGTGACCCACATATTCGTAATTTAATAATTGGCTTAAGATATATGGAGGCGCGGTGGCTGAGCGGTAAAGCGCTTGGCTTCTGAACCGGGGGTCACGGGTTCGAATCCTGGTGAAGACTGGGATTTTTATTTCGGGATCCTTGGGCGCCTCTGAGTCCACCCGTCTCTAATAAGTACCTTACATTAGTTGGGGAAAAATAAAGGCGGTTGGTCGTTGTACTGGCCACATGACACCCTCGTTAACCGTGGGCCACAGAATCAGATGACCTTTACATCATCTGTCCTATAGACTACATGGTCTGAAAGGGGAACTTTACTTTTTTTACTTTAAGATATATATTTTTTAGTTTTTGTATGAAGCCCTGGCAAAATAATCTTGTACTCTGTATTTGATTTCTAGTCTAATGAGTACAAAAAAACCAACACTTAAACACACATGCATCTCTACTTCCTCGTATCACCACAAACACAAACACACACACAAACACACACACTGTGACACACATCAACTCCTCTTTTCTCCCACACGCACACGCACAGACTGGTCTAGAAATGAAATTAAGAGATCACGCACCATGGCAGGGGAAATAACTGAACAAAATACGCTCAAGAAACCTACGGGATCAATCAATGGGAGATAAGCGAACTCTAAGGACAAGATCATTAGTTGAAAAGTCGTGCTTGATTGACTTAGGAGAGACGCCTGCACTCAGTGGCTAGTGGCACTCGGTGCATTGTACTTGACTAGATAGTAGGTCCGCTTTTTCTTAATTCTGATTTGTTTCTTTTGGTTCAACACTTTAAACAGCTGACCTAAACGATGTCACTATATAGCAAATTTAATAACATTTTGTTTATGACTGTCAAAAATGGAAACATAAGTGACGCTACAGTGATATGTCTATCTGTTGATCTGTTGTTTATTTCAAAGTTACTATAAAGCGGCCAAGTATAATGGATGGTTGCCTGGTCGAGCGGTTTGCACGCTGGACTGTCGTATCGATTTACCGATGGTCCCGGGTGCAAACCCTGCCCGCTCCCATCCCCCGTCGTCCTGCGGGAGGTTTGGACTAGGAAATAACTATCTTCAACTCTGAAGGAATTTCCGAAACATGTAAAACATTTTACAAACAAAGGAGACTAATTCAGTACAATTTCTTTCTCTTGTTCGAGATAACAAATAAAACTAAATGTAGAAGTCATAGACTTTTATTTTATAGTTTTTGTAAGGGCCATATTTTCTTCTATCATGTCACCCCTCGCTGCGCTAGTTGATAATTCATGAGATTCAAAATTTTAAGTATTTTTGTTTTATTATGACATATTTTCATAGTGAAGACTCCAATCCCCCACACACACACACACACAGACGAGTCCACCATGATTACCTCAATGCTTGCACTCTTATTGACATACTACTGCTTTCCAAATATTTGCTCAAATGATTTTAATCCAGCACTAGCCGTGAAAACCAAAACAGCTGATAGGACTAGAACCATGATCTGCACTAAGATATATTCAAAAAAAAAACAAACTTTTTTCTCGCAGTGAAAAACTAGATCTATTATTACTAATAAAGAGTCACAGTTCTTAGTAATCGAATATGATTGCTTGAAGTTATTCATAGATTTTCGTAATAGGATATGATATATATTATATGATGGATATTACAGATTATAATTGGAGAATATTGCTAGAAGATATTCATTTACCATGCCTATCGTATTTGGTACATAGAAGACTCAAGACGAATGTGAAGAGTCTTGAAAGTATCCAAGAGCTCAGTTGTCTCTATATTGTATCTTCCAGACAACTTTCAAAGCTTGTGCTTCACAGATTTCCTTTGTTTTTCCATTTTAGTTCTCCTTATATTAGGGAATACTTGAACGATGATTGTAGCGGTTTTGTTAATAAACATCAAATCACAGCGATTAAAATCAACAGTTAATGTTATTCTAGATTAATCAGTGATTCCCAAAGTGGTCCATAGGGACCCCCAGGGGTCCATGAGGACTTCCAAGGGGTCCACGAAAGTGAAAAATAGAATTGGGGGTCCATGACATGCAAATGGGGGTCCGCAAGAGTGGATCTCATTTAAGAAGGACTTGAGTTTAGTATAAATCTCACATTGATGGAATCACCTTTTATACTATACAAATATACATTGTTTATACTTTATTATAGCTAGGCCATTAAATTTTTATTGTATAATTGGAATGAAAAACATATTTTAAATTTTAATACTTCATTTAAATAGCCTAATTTGGTATAGAGAGATAACAAATATTTAACATGGCTGAATTTAAATATAAAATAGACTGTGGTATTAATTTCTATTTTTTTTTCTTCTTTTCATGACGAACTTATGGTGCCTAAGTGTCCTTTATTTAACAACATTTTATGTAACGACACCATGAAACCACCTAAGCTGAAGGATACTTGGATACAAAGCTACCTTGATAAGATTGGAAAAACTATTGAACACTCCATGATAAAGTTGAGAAAAGATCGACAATTGATAAAATATTTGCTTTCAAATAATGGTTTGCTGTGTCTTATCTTGTGAAATCATGAAAACGACATACAATTGGCGAAAACAAATGAATGATTTAGCCAGCCGCTACAGTTTTTTAAATAATATTTAATAATTTAAATAAACAAAATGTGTAGTTTGAAATTGATGAATTTTCAAAAATTCAATATAACTTAAGCATGGGGTCCACGGAAAACCAGAAAACTTGTCAAGGGGTCCACGAGACAAAAAAGTTTGGGAACCACTGTTCTAGATTATTGATATTAATATTATAATTATTATTTTCT
Organism: Biomphalaria straminea; assembly: GCA_021533235.1. Classification (NCBI taxonomy): domain Eukaryota; kingdom Metazoa; phylum Mollusca; class Gastropoda; family Planorbidae; genus Biomphalaria; species Biomphalaria straminea. The sequence goes on along the minus strand of JADKLZ010026021.1, from coordinate 14,710 downwards.
TTAAAAGAAAGACTCTTAGATAGCAAAGACTTGAGCCCAATTAGATTATCACATGGATAGGTTTAAGAAATAATTATTTCTTTTTTTTTAAGAATATCTCTTAAGTGTAAGGGAAGATAAGATAAGATAAGATAAGACTCTGAGTTAACTATAAATTTTATTTTTGCGAGAACTGGTGAACACATCTATGATCAGTTAATGTTTTTGGCTCTGAATAGCAAGAAAACTATTTGTCTATTCAACTCTTTAACTTTAATAGTAATCCTTTCGTTGCCCCAAGCGTTGAATTCATGTGCATGATGTAAAGTTAATGATGAACTAGAATGATATCTCTAGATATTCAAATGTTGAATTCATGTGCATGATGTATGATTAACTAGAATGATATCTCACTAGATATTCAAACGTTAAATTCATGTGCATGATGTAAAGTGAATGATGAACTAGAATGATATCTCTAGACATTCGTGCCCTCACGATGTTGTTATTTATTGAAAGAAGAATAATAAAGTATGTCATTAACAAACAGGCCTTAGGCTTCCCGACCAGATAGCGATTTAATGGGCCATTAGTGCAGAGCTCGGGTTCGGCATATTTTCTGTTTTTAACGGTTAATCTAAATGGAAAAATCAATGAAACAAAATTTAATGTCAGACAACTTAGAACAATAAATGTTTCAGATTTATTTCGTAGTTTAGAACGTGCCTAAACGGTATGAATTGAAAAAAAAACACCTCAAATAATAGTTAAATACAAATTATTTTTTTAAAAGGATATGTTAGTATTGTTAGCTAACAATAAAAATCATCGTAAGATGAGACCAGGTTTGATTTCAGCAGACTACGCAGACATCCTCTCCAGACTACTGGAAGATTTTGAACACCGCTTTCAGCAATTCACTGCTCTCCAACCACGGGTTTTTCTTGTTGCCACTCCGTTCGCAGTTGACGTGAAAAACATTCCAGAGGAAGTCCAGACGCTTTTAGTTACGCCATACATAACAGAAGAGTTTTACAGCACACGTGTCTAGACCAGACAAAACAGAACAGCTTTACAGGACCCAAGCCTAGACCCGGGGTCGGCAACCCGCGGCTCGCGAGCCGCATGCGGCTCTTTTGGTGTGAGGCTGCGGTTCTTTAGTACTACACGCAAATATTATTAATTGTATCGAACCATTTTTTAAAGTAGTTCTGAATAGTTTAAAGTGGGTTAGGCACAAATTCTATCTCTCAGCTACTTGTACTCGCTTTTCACCACACCCCTCCCCCAATGCACGCGTCGTCTATGTTACCAGTCGGTCAGAAGCTCTCGAATGGACACCAGGACACCATCGTCGAATATTTCTATGTAGGTTTCAATTCGCTTTCGACGCAAGACTGCGTGCTTTGGCTGTGACGTAAATTTTGTTGTTTCAAGTAAATGAGTTAGAAGTGATTATCTTCTAAATCTTATATGCAACCTACAAGTAATGCTAATCGGTCAAGCTTTGTGGTACCACTAGAAATTGCACAAAAAGGCAAACCATTTATAGATGGTGAGTATGTCAAAGACTGCTTCCTACGTGCATCTGAAGATTTGTTTCGCGGTTTAAAAAAAAAAAAACTTGAAAAAAGTTTCTCATTTAGTCAGCTATATGTCTTCTTATGGTCTAAAAGAATAACTTAAAGGATTGCTACTTCGGGACAAACTGGAGGGAATGATATAGCATTTATCGTACAGTAATACATTGAAATTGAAGATCAATTTAAATAAAATCATTTCAATAGCAACTGATGGAGCCAGAAATATGACTCGAAAAAAATAAAGGGTAACAACGATTCTTCATAGCAAAATAAACCATGGAATTCTTACGTTTCACTGAATAATACACCCAAAAAGCACTATGTACCCAAAACGATTCACATCTTTTTCAAAGCAATCTACCATCGTCAAATTAAAGAATTCTTAAACAAAATGGAGACTTAGTATTCTGAGCGCCTTCTTCCTAATAAAGTGCGATAGCTTGCCAAAGATAGTGTGTTGAGACGTTTTGCTTTGTGCTTAAATGAAATAAATACATTCCTAAATGATAAAGGCACAAATCTCCCTGTATTAGAAAACGACAAATATTTGCAAACATTTTATTTTATGGTTGTTATAAAAGAGGAATTAAATGAGCTGAAACTAAAACTGCAAGCAAAGGGAAACCTATCCTATGTTTTGGTAGAAGAATTTATTTTTTTTTTGAAGAAAAATTAATTCTTTTCGCAGAAGATATTGAGAGTTAAGTCACTTCATTTTCAATGTCAAAGCAGTATCGCAATAAAATCAGAGGTACTGTTGACACGAATTACTTGAGCACAGTTAAAAAAAATCAAAAATATTTTTTTTTGACAGATTTGAGCAGTTCAAAACCAAAAAAAAAACATTTTACCATTCCTAGTAAATCCTCTAAACACAAAGTTACGAAATCTACTTTGATCATTTGGAATTGATACAGAATTTCTAGCTTTATGGAATGGAAAATTTACAGAGTTAAAAAATCAAGTTAGAAAAGTTAGAGCTCCAGAAATGTATGAACGTAACTCAACAAAAGTGGACAGTTTTCAAAGAAATGCCGCGAGTTGATTCGGCGCATGGAATAATCTTCCAGATTGCTACAGTGAGAGCATCTGGATTGCTGACTATCTTCAGATCGACATATTCGTTGGAGAAAGCGTTTTTTTTTTCATGAATATAATTAAATGCAAAGTAAAAAGCCAACTAACAATTGAAAGTTTAGAGTCGTTTTTGAAACCAAAAACAAGTTATGAGCCTAACTTTCTAAAACCATGCGAAAACGTTCCCATTGAATTTATAAATGTAATTGTTTGTTATATAAGTTTTACTTAACTCCTTTAGTTGTTTCTGAAATTAAAAAAAAAAGATTATCTAATATCTCATATGGCGTTATAAGCTAAATATTTTTTATTTCGGAAACAACTAAACTGTTTCTTAAACATTATGTAACAAACAATTAAACAACAATACATACATTGGCTTCGCATGGTTTTAGAAAGTTAGATACATGTGACTCATAACTTTACAGCCCTTCACTACGCCAATGGAGGGGATGGAAGGATTCATATTCTCACACTGGAATGTTTAAATATTCTCTATAAAAGAACTAAACGATAACCCAGGTAGTTAAGTTCAGGCTGCAACAGTTATTTGCTCGAAACTTTTTAACATAAACAAAGATAACTACCAACATAACGAATATAACTACGCAATTATAACCATAATAAGGGACATAACTACACGGCTGATTACAACACTATAAAGTGAGAATATAAATACCTAACTACCAACATATGAACAAATCTTGTTTTATTTCAATCTCCCCATTTTGAAACTTCAGACACCGTCCCAACTTAACGAGCCCGTGATCACCAAACTAGATCTAGTGTAATTAACCAAGTCATTAAAAGTCTGGTACTCACATTGATTGCGGACATTCCCGGCTCCTGCGTACTATCCACTTCCGGTATTGAGGCGGGTAATAATAACGTATTGGAAGGACTTGATGAGCGAAGGTGAACCAGGTTGTTATTTCTGATCGATGTAAAATCAGGGAACACGAAAGCGGTCTCCGACTCTCGCCTGAGGTGCTCTATTTGAATCCTTAATGCGTCGGACTCCCTCCGAAGTTGATCCGCTTTAGTCCTGAGCTCTTCGGACTGTTGTAACAGAGTCTTCGGGTCTTCCGAGTCTCTTCGACGCTTCCTGCATATCTGCTCCGACTTGGAACGAAGAGCTTCCGATTTGAGTCGAAGCATATCCGAGGTAGCCCGAAGGTAGTCCGAGTTGGCTTTCAATGAGTCGCATCGGCACTGAATTGGGTCAGACCTAGCTCGCCAGAGGTCAGCCCTCATCCGAGCAAAGTCTGGGATGTGTGAGACTCCAGTTGGTGACTGACCTGCAGACATAAAGACAACACATTAACGGTCTACAATGTTACATAATAACAAAATAAGTTATAAAGTATACTTTTCACATCTTGCGATTTGTTTTACAGATTAAGTTCATCTGTTTCTCTAAACAAACGTTAACGAGGGTCTCGTGTGGCCAGCACAACGACCAATTTTCCACAACCATTGCCAAGCACCCTTTAGTGTTGGGTTGAATCAGAAGCGTCCTAACATCTAAAAAAATACACATCACCATTCTTCACCGGAAGGCGCAGTGGCTGAGCCGTACAGCATGGCTTCCGAACCGAGGTCCCAGGTTCGAATCCTGGTGAAGACATTTAGCTCTAATGGCTACCTGATATTAGTTGGGGAAAGTAAAATCGGTTGGTCGTAATGCTGTCCACATGATATCCTCGTTAAACGTAGGCCACAGAAACAGATGACCCAGGTTCGAATCCTGGTGAAGACTGGGAATTTTAATTTCAGTATCTTTGGGTGCCTCCGAGTCCATTTAGCTCTAATGGGTACCTGATATTAGTTGGGGAAAGTAAAATCGGTTGGTCGTAATGCTGTCCACATGATATCCTCGTTAACCGTGATCCACAGAAACAGATGACCTTTACATCATCTGCCCTATAGACCTAGAGATTCGAACTAGAGATCTTTGTTTCGCAAGCTAAGGGACCTACCTCTCACACACATCGCACTATTTGCAGTATAGAATGTACAGAATAATGAGATTCTGAAACTAAGTGTATTTTTTTACAAGCAGGTCTGTGTCTGTGTTTCTATTTAAAGGGTACAGAAAAACAAAGTCTCACCTGGAGAGAAGCCATTGCAGTAATAGTGAGTCCTCTGCAGAACGGTGGGCGCTGACTGCCTCCGAGGGCGCCTGTATCTGCTGTACCGCCTCCTGGCTTTGAGAACAGTTGTCCCCGTTCGGGTCAGCATGAGTTTAGACATGGCTGCAGCTGTGATTAAGGTTTAAACATGGCTTCCATTCTAACGTGGTCATTTGGATTCTGACCTAGCTGCCACTTGCTGTGGTCATTCTGTCTCACGGATGAAATCTCTTTTTGGGAGGGCGGGGAAAGATCGCTTAGAGCATTGCTATCACATGTTCTACTCAGAGTATCTCTAAGGTTATTCGCTAAGGTCAGTTGCTTGATGCTGCTCAGAGTATCTCTAAGGCTATTCGCTGAGGACAGTTGCTGATGCTGCTCAGAGTATCTCTAAGGTTATTCGCTGAGGTCAGTTGCTGATGCTGCTCAGAGTATCTCTAAGGTTATTCGCTGAGATCAGTTGCTTGATGCTGCGAACAAATAATTAAAAAAATAGAAGATGAAAAAGTGAAAATAAAAAATCACCTTGAAGCTAAAGAAACATTTGAAATTTAATACTAGTCCAAAACTGAATGTTCATTCGTATATTCTATTAAGTTCCCCTTTCAGACCTTTCGATCTGTGGTCCACGGTTAACGAGGGTGCCATCTGGCCAGCGCAGCGACCAACCGCTATTACTTTTCCCAACTAATGTTAGGTACCCATTAGAGATGGATGGACTCAAAGGCGCCCAAAGATCCCGGAATAAAAAATCCAGGTCTTCACCGGGATTCGAGCCCGGGACTTCGGTTCGGGAGCTTTACCAATCGTATAGCCTGCATTATTGCAAATGAAGTAACTTGTTTTGGAAATAAATCTTAAGCTGTGATAATAGCTTTATATTGTAGATTTTAAAAAATGTATCAGATTTACTAGAATCTTGAAAGACTTCTAATCCAAACCAAGTTACTTTATTTTGTTTTGTAAGTTTCCAAGTCATCTTGCGCATGAGCAGTTCTATCCGTTACATTCCAATAATTAATCCGGTTCAGACCAAAGTAGATAAAACTTTACACCCACATTCAACGAAAGATCTAATTTCGATTAATTTTTTTTCACAGTTGTTATCTGCTGCTTCATCTTCCTTGTTTGAGAATATTTTCGATTAAAGATTTTTACATTTTAAAAATAAATTATTTATAGTTTTATTCATTTGTTTGTGGGGATACAGAGTGTAAGATTGTATCCTGGCAAAAGTACATGGTTGTGATAATTGCTGTTGTCATGCAGGAGATAATGTCTGTGATCTCTTATAAGGTTTATAGTGCATCAGTACAAAGTGTTACGCTGTTGAGTTGATGTGTTGAGAAGAGAAAGATATTGGCATAGACAGGGCCGGCCCTAACAATTGCGGGGCCCTAAGCGAAAAGGACTGCGCGGGGACCAGTCTGGGTAGGGATAAGTAAAAGTAGTAAGTCCGTCCTGCACATAGACTATATTACAAATTACAGACGTTTTTATAAAATAACAAGATAAATGTTCACTACTTCTACTTTTCCTAGCCAGCTTTATTGCTGCTGATCTGTAAGCTCTTTTGCAGACTTTGCCAAGAAAAAAATAGTGTGCTGTTCTCTTCAATACATAAATACTTACTACGCGTAAAGACGTGTTGGCCATGTTGATTAAAAAATTTAACTATAGCAAGCCATTGGCTTTTCTGGCAATTTGTTACATGCTCAAATAGCACTATTAAAAAAGAATACATACATGAATAGGTAACAGAATTTCAAATGATAAGAGTTTTCTATATTATAAACAAAAGTTAAGAATTGAAAACGTTTTGGTTTCATAAGCAAATCATATAAACTATTAACTGGTTTTCATAAAATCCATAAATAGCAAACATTTTTGTGTATCCAGTACACAGATTGCGGAAGTATTAATAAACTATTGTTTTTTTTTTTGTTTTTTTTTGCTTTGTTTTAATTTAAACCCTATACTTAATTCCTGTGCTTTTGTTTAGCATCTTAGAATGAAACTAAAATGTAAGGAGATAGAAGATTACTTTGAATAATTAAAACAAAAATCATTATTTAGCTAGCTTCTTCTACAGATTGGGATATAATATCTTCTTAAAAAACAAAAGAGTAGAACATTTCTTGTTAACATATGTTCGTTAAAGTTTTAGAGTTTTGCAAATGGAATAAAAACAAGTTACAGAAAAATAAAAATATTGTTTTTTTTTTCTGTTTAATCCTTCCCTCCTCTATGAATCTGAAGCTGGTCTATTATTTCTTATTAAATGTATTTCTTGTAATGCTTCGATATTGCAAGTAGTTCTTCCAGTGATCTTTGAACAATCAAGTTCTTCTATGTCTACATAAGACAGTTCGCACAATGAATTCAAGGAAACAGCTGCGGCTTGTAATTCGCGCTGAAGGAGTGATCCAAATAAAAAAACACAAGTCAAATTTACTTTTACAATTATTATATTGTAAAAGGTCAAACCAGAACTTTTACTTTGTGACTATTTAGGAAGTTTAGGGTTTGTTGTTACGTTGGTTTTCAAACATGTGCATAAGTTTTCACCTCTCTAGGACAATCGTTATAGCCGTTTTTGAAATACCAGTCCAGTGCTGACCAGTGCTGACCATCTTTTTGGAGCTCATGAAGAGTTTCCAAGCTTTTAAGAGGAATCGTAATACAAATATATTTCTGTAGTTATATCTTTCTGGCTATTTTTAATAGAATGTAATTTTGTATTTGTACAATGGTTTTGCTTGCCCTGGATGTGGCAAAATATGTAGGTCACAGCTAGGACTGCACAGCCACGGGAAACACTGTATTCCTCACTAATCTTCGGATTCGAAGACAATCCTATTATTATTATTATTATTATTTGGGCTTATGTAATCTGATGTTATCTTATGTTACATACGTAACTTCAAAAAAGAAGATCATTACGTCCAAAGCGTCATGCATTTAGTCATGCATATTAACTAATGACCTAAACTCTGCCAAGTCACTGGTTTTCCTGGCTAGCTCATTCCGTGCTCTAATAGCGCTAGGGAAGAAGGAGCATTTGTACAGATTTGTCCTAGCATATGGAACAAGGAGTGTGCCTCTATCTCTGTGTCTTTTTGAGTATTTTATTAAATTTTGTTTTTGAATTTGAAGATTATGGTTCAGTGTTCTGTGTATAATTGCAACTTTACTCTTAAGTCTTCTATCCTGAAGGCTTTCTAAATTTAGTGATTTTACTAAAGGTGTTACTCTAGTCAAATATAAGTATTCGTTTGTTATGAATCTCACAGCTCTATTTTGTGACTGTTCCAGTTTCTTAATGTTTTCTTGAGTTGAGGGGTCCCAAACAGAGGATGCATATTCTATTATAGGCCTAACCAAGGTTAAATAACATTTTAGTTTTATGATCTTATTTGATTCATAGAAATTTCTTTTAAAAAGCCCTTATGCTTTGTTTGATTTTTTTATAGTCTCATCAATATGGGGATTCCATGACAGTTTTTCATTTATTATAACACTTAGGTATTTTGCGTTTTTAGTCTGTGTTACTGGTTTACCATGAATAAGATAAGTGGAATTAATTTGTTTTAGTTTTTTTTTGTTACTCCTAATAACTGACATTTAACTGGGTGGAAAGACATGTTCCAATCTGATTCCCATATCTGTAATTTATCTAATTCTCTTTGTAAAATTTCTGTGTCTTCGAAAGTGTCTATTTATTTATAACAAGAAATTTTTTTTTAAATTAATCAATTCGTACTTTATGTTCAAATAAAATTGGATCGGATTAGATCCCAGGTCAGATCGGAACGGTTCGTCGTTGAAAATGACTCCTTTGTGTCTAGAGCTCATTATATTAGCGTCCTTAGAACGACGGTGTATCGTCTGCACTGCCATGTACGGGAATTTCCCGATTTCTAACTTTAGAACAACGTTTTTACAAAACTTATATCAACTCACTCTGTCTGTCTGGTAAAAACTAATTACACGTTATTTCCAAAAAAAGGGTCATTATAGCATAGAACTTGTTGTCTGACTCTTATGCTATGTAATACACATATTTCTTCAAAAAAGAAGATGATGACTCAACCTGTTAAGCCATTGAGAGTAGAATTTAAGTTTCTCATAAATAAGCATGAATACATTAGCCCATGGATACTCGAAGGACGTAATTAATAATCTGCTACTTTGAAGGAACGTCCTAGGAACGTGTGATATATATTAGTATATGGAGAAGAGACAGAATTTTAATAACATATTTTAGTTGTTAAAATACTGCCAACTGAAAAATGATTAAAAAAATAATAAAAGAGGAAAATAGTTATTTAGGTTGCACTACACTAAGAGAAGTGGGACGATCAGTAAAATCACTATTTTGGCATCATTTGTGGACAAAAGTTTAATAATTTGGACAATAGACAATAGATAAAGAAGATAAGCATTTTAGATGGACCACAAAAACAATATTTAGTAGATCTCATATTTTAAACAGAATTTTTTTTAAAGGCTGCGAGGATCCCAATCAATGATCTCCCTAGGATAATTTAAAAAAAAACAACTAGCTATTGCCTGCGGATATAACTTTTTATTTGGCTAATGATCCAGAGAAAAACTCTATTCACAGTTTTAATTAAAAGCCTGTCGATTCAAAGCCAAGCTTGTTACTTGATAAGCCAAAAGCACACATATACACATTTAGAAAACATAGACACACCCTCGAAACACTTAGACAGACACACTCGGTACATTTAGACACACACTCGGTACACTTAGACACACACTCGAAACACTTAGACACACACTCTGAACACTTAGACACACACTACGAATACAACACACGTGCTCACACTCAAAAGACAGACTTATAAAAGTGACTCACAACACACTGACACACACTGACAACACACTGATAGCACACTGACAACACACTGACAACAAACAGACACACTGACAACACACTAACAACACACTGACAACAAACAGACACACTGACAACACACCGACAACACACTGACAGCACATAGACAACACATTGACAACACACTGACAGCACACTGACAACACACCGACAACACACTGACAGCACACTGACAACACACTGACAACACGCACTCACAAACTCACACTTCGAAATAGGAACACGCGCACACATAAATCAAACAAATACTTCGTTATTCTCACTACATTTGTTTCCTATTCAACAAGCAAATATTGTCAAAATTATTGAAAATTGAAAAATCCAATCTATAACATGAATCTTCTACACAAAAATGAAAGGTAAAGGACGGTTGCTTCCCAAATTATATAATTGGTAAAATAATTATGGATAAAAATTAGATTATGATTTTTTTTTTAATCAGAGCTCTCCGGAAGCCAAAGTTTCCACAGGCGGAGCTCAGAAATCGTTTAACTGTTGCTTGAATGAATTCATCCGTGGCCTTTAATTGATCAGGCTATCCTAGTCTTGCAAAGTAAAACTTGAATGAGCAGAGGGGATTTAGGTGATAGAATGGACAAGGGCTTATGACCAGAGGGAACTAAGGTTTTCGGATAAGCGGAGGATTAGATGATCGAATGTACGGTCTTGGATAAAGAGAAGGGTTTTAATTATCATGGAGGCACCGTGGCTGAGAGTTAGAGCGCTTGGCTTCTGAACTGAGGGTCAAGGGCTCGAATCCTGGCAAATACTGGGATTTTTCATCTCGGTATCCTTAGAGCGCCTCTTAGTCCACCCAGCTCTAAAGGGTATCTGACCATAGTTGGGTACTTGTAAAGGCAGCTGGTCGTTGTGCCGGTCAAGTGACACCCTCGTCAACATAAACAGATGTCATTTACATAAATAGATCGCTAGGTCTGTGAGGGGAACTTACTTTTTTTGTTTACATTTCCTTTGTTTATCAGAGGGGTGGGAAATGGATGAGCAGGTGGGCTTTGGTGATCAGAAATCAGGGGCTCGGATATACATGGCTTAAGTGATCGGAGGGGGTTATTTAATCGAAGGGATGAGGGCTTCGTTTCGTTAACAGCGTGTTGAGACTACTGAGACAGTCACACAGTATGGGCATTGTTACTGTATGGGTCTTCGATGTTGTAACACCCGGACCTACTTAACTGTAAATTGTTTGACTCACTCTTTCCAGACATCAGAACTGCATGGAACTTCCACGTTGGAATTTCCTGAACTTCCGTGAAAAGTTGTAAACAAAATCACTTTTATATGACAATGTGCATACCTAATTCTTTTTGTTTCCCCTTGAAACTAAAAATAGATCTTCGATGTTATTCATAATCTGTACAAGTATTTTGACCATCTTTATCTCATTAATAACAACAGTTCTGTATATCCTTGCAATCCCATGATCAAAAACTTTTACTTTTAAAGTATCACCGTAAATTTATATTGCTGAAGTCAACGGCGAGCGAAACTGTTACTTCAAACTGCGTGTACATTAATATTTAACACTGAACGAGTGTTAACAGTAAATACTGAGTAGATCAAATTGTTATAAATGTAACCAGAGATCTGAAATCTCTGTGAGATATTGTATTTCAATCCCTTAAGGGGAAGGGAGACTCATATTAAATATAGAAATATAGATTAGCACTCGCTGTAACCTCAATTTTCTTTAGTAAGCATAAACGGAATACATTATATGTATAGAGCTAGATCAATGCTAGTTTATAAAATGTATTTTAAAGTTAGTTGTTTATTCATCATCATCATTATCAATCTCCATTTGAGTGAGTTCTTGATAGGCTTAAATCTTCTCTTGCAAAAGCACAGGACAGAAACCTTGCTGTCTTGCGTTAGTGCATACATGTCACCATACAGGTCGAGAATTATTGGTTTCCTAGACTTGTCGAGACGGAGATCAGCAGGTCTGGGGCAGTCAAACAGAATATGAGGCACGGTTTCCTCTTCTTCCCCGCAGCTGGGGCACCGTGAATCGAAATTCGGCCATAGCCGTGAGAAATATGAGCCAACAGGACAGTGGGATGCCCTGCACTGTGCTATAATAGCTTGCTCAGGCATGGACAGCCTCCACCACGGTTATTTGATTTATTCATCCCGTTATTTAGTATGGTGGACGAACAGATTCCTGAAGTCATCCTTTATGGACAATCTACTTCTGGCACAAAGAGAACCTTCCCCTCCTTCTATGTATACAAAAATGACCATAAACAGTGGACAGCGTGACGACATAGCCCTGGACAGTACTATGAGGATACGGACAGGGAAAAGTTCTGACCTCAGTTCTGGGAGAATAGAGGCGAACCAAAGGAAAAACGGCTTGATTCTAATACCACTTTCCCTGCGTTGTAGGTGGACAGGAAGGTTTCTCCAGAATAGGGCTCACAGGGAAGGGGCTCCACGATGGTCGTTCTACGACTTAAGGTGGGGTTCCTGAGAGGGGGGATTTTCAAATTCTTTCTTCCACCCTAGCTACGCCTCTGCCTATACAATATTTGTTAACAGTGCTCTACAAATTAAATTATTAATATCAGGTGGCCGAGCCTCGCTCGGTTAAATAATTACCCTGCCCAGCCTGACTGTCGGACTATAAGAAGTTCATACCAGCTTTTGCCATCCATCAATCCCAGTGGTGTTACAGCCCATGGTCTGCTTTTACACATCCCTTCATTCATATTTCTAAACGCGTTCTTGTTTGCAAAGAAATATTTTAGTGTACTAGGGTAAGCATAGTGACGTAAGAGGTGTTTTTCCCGTTCACGTCATGGAACCTTCATAAAACCTTCGAGCCAAAATTAATTTTTCGATTTTGAGACATTTTCGAATCAAAATAACGGTCGAACTCGAGTTTTCCCGATGTGGCCAATGAGTTCAGATTTTATTTTTCATTAATATGTACATGCCTTGAAATTTTAAAGAAAATCGTTAGAGTCGTTTTCGAAATAAAATATACTAGTCGACCGGCGGCATAGCATACGCCGCTATTTTCCAGGGCAGGCCTTAGGCACTACAACATATGCGACCACAGTGGGTCCCGCACTTTCATTAAATCAAGTTACATGAAGTTAATTCCTTTTTCCAGTCTATATTTATTTATGTCAATGCTATTTTGTGAATGAAAATAGTGCGGATTTGGATACACCATTTCCATTCACATCATGCTGCGCCATGGGATCTTCCCATTTACTTGTTATAAGTGAATTCATGAATAAAAATACTACAACGTATGCGACCACAGTGGGTCCCGAACTTTCTTTGGACCCGTGCTAATTTTTAGGTGTATAAATTATGAAATTGAACCATTTTATAAAACATAACAGATTTCCCGCAGCCTCTTGATTTACCAGGAGCCCCCTGGAAATCTCCTGAAATGTTATCAAATGCTATGCCGCCGGTCGAAAAAGTCCTAGAAATTTCCGGACATTATTAAAATCGTTTTAAAGTAAAAAAAAAAAATATGCTATGCTATTTTGTGAATGAAAATAGTGCGGATTTTGGATTTATTATTTCCCATTCACACCATGCTGCGCCATGGGATCTTCCCATTTGCTTGTTATAAGTAAAGCGAATGCGTGAATTCATGAATGAAAAATACTATGAATGGAGCTAAAAAAAATGGCTAATTGACCTTAATTTACGCGATATTAAGAATATAGAAAAACAAATTTGAATGTTAATTTGATTAAATGGACTATAATTAGTAGGCCTATGTTCATGTGCTAAAGCATAAAACTATCTCTGCGAAGAGAAGTTATATAATCTTCTTAGAGTTGAATTCGATTTTTAGATTTAGATCTAGATCTAGGAATAGAGAGATGAGTTGCCTTTCGTAATCATGTCTAATGAACGAATGTGCGTAATTAAAGTACTTTCTAAAGTGAAACCTGAGAGTATACTCTATCTGTGTATTGTTGTTTTAGTTTGAATAGTCTAACGACACAATAATGTGGAAATACTTTTAATATTATGACAATAATCTGAGAAGAAGAGATAATTATATAAACACCACTTTCATTCACAAAATAGTGAAGATTGGGATGCACGAATTTCCATTCACACCGCGTGCTGCGCCATGGGATCTTCCCTATTTACTTGTTTTTGCTTGCATGTTGTTGTTGTTTGACCTTTTACTTTGAGGAATATATATATAGATAAATATATATATATATATATATACATACATACATATATACAAGAATCGCTCGCTTAATAGTATAGGATTACTTTTATTAACTACCCACAGATTGTGAAATTTAATTAATGATTTTTTTTTCCAATATTTCATACATTGTTTAATTTGAAAGTGTGATCACGTACTTGTCAATAATGAATAAAAAAAATAATAAAAGGAATTATTCAATTTTACGCCACCTAAATCAAAATGTCACAAGGCATATTTAACTCAGAAGTGGGCAAGTTATCTCATTTGGGTGACAAGTACCTACTAATCAAGAACTTATAGTGCCATTAATATTTATTAAAAATGGCACAAAATTTCATTTTTCAGGAGCATAGAACCTTTTGTAGCATATCTGGCTATCATCGGCTGCTCAAGTTAATTTAATCTCTATATATTTAAGTAAAAAATTAGTTTGACGTTTTTGTCAAAATCAAAATATCAAGATTTCTCTGGGGGGCGCGGTGGTCGAACGGTTAAGCGCTTGGCTTCAGAACTGGAGGTCCTGGGTTCGAATCCCGGTGAAGACTGGCATTTTGAATTTTCGGGATTTTTAGGGAGCCCCCTGAGTCCACCCAACTCTAATGGGTGCCCGACTTTAGTTGGGGAAAGCAAAGGCGGTTGGTCGTTGTGCTGGCCACATAACACTCTGCTCGTTAACCGTATGCCAAAGAAACAGATGACTGTACCATCTACCATGTACCATCTAGATCGCAAGGTCTGAAGGGGACACTTTACTTTTTTTTATATAAGGTTTCTTTAAATGCATTTTTTACATTCTAACAAT
>JADKLZ010026014.1:4954-24065 GCA_021533235.1 Biomphalaria straminea | reverse complement strand
ATAGCTACTAAAAAATGTTCATTCCTAGGTCTCTCAGCGCTAAGACTTTAGCAACGAACTCGCTTAGCCATGAATGCAAAACAATAATTAATAGTAGAGTCACGGTTATAGCGACTACTGATACAGCCACTCTGGTCTCGGTAATTAGAAGTGCAACACTTACGATAACAATTATTACAGCTATTATTAGCCATGCATTATAACTACCATTATCTTTTGGAAGGAATTTCGTGTTCAGTACTTCAAACTCATTCATTTGTAATTTTAAGTCATTGAAATCAGCTAATAAATCTTCCAGACCTTCTAGATCGTTGGAGCATTTAGCTGTCAGTGTCTGATCTATTTCTTCAAATCGATTGCGGAACGAAATAAATGTTTTTGACGACACTGGTAAATTGGTTCTCTTAAGGTCCTCCTGTAAAGTATACATTTTGGCACCAAACTCTACATTAAATTTATGTCGTTTGGCTTCTTTTAATTTTGATTTGGCTTCTTTTAATTTTGAACTCACGTGACGCAGGTCCTTGTTAGAGATATCATCTCTTAGAAGACAGTTAAAGCGCTCACTGCAATGATTGATTTTATCAAATCTATTCTCCTCGATAATTGTATTTAGATCTTCTGTTAACTCATCAATCTCAATTTCGTGTCTTATAAGAGTTTGCTCCCTTTTTACATTACGTTGTATGGCTTCTAATCTTGTTTGAAAGCCAGCAAAGAATCGAGACTCCCCCTCCCTGTAGAAAATGATGTCAGCATTGTCAGACTCGTCAATCTCTTTCAGAATCTGACCTATTTCTCTGTTCAGTAGTTCATAACTGTTTAGATTTCGGGTTGTCAAAAAAATGGAATACAATTTAGTACAAAACTCTATTTCTTTTAGCTTATAGAAGGCTTGTTTTTCTGACAATTTAGCTTCCAACATAAGTCTGTGCTGTTGTTTTCTTAATAGATGGAATTGCTCTACGGAGTAGCTGCAATCCAGACCTTCAGCTAACTCAAACAATTTTTGTCTTTGAACCTTCAGTTTTTTTTCCTTTTTACAAATGTTATTGAATTTGACACATCTATAGTTCACCAGAGACAGCAAATGACCTAGGTCACTCGTTTGAGCTTTCAGCCAAACGTCGAACATGTGTCCATCTGGATAGTTGAGGTCATACAAATCGCCAAAAGTTACAACCAAAACAAAAGACTGACCGAAACTGTCCTCACCGAACATTTGTTTCAGAATGTGAAGAACTGTTCTGTTCTCCTCGGTAAAACTGTCACCATACTTCAGAACGATAACGATGACCATTTTACCCTGGTCTGGACATTTGCTGACTGCTTCTTGTAAATCATTACAAGCTTTTAACTTAGCTTCGTTTGAGTTCAGACCTGTGTGCATAAGTCCAGGCGTATCAACTACCGTCAAGTTCATTCCATCTATGGTAACTTTTTTTTTAATGCGTACTTGTGATGACTTTGTTTTAGATTTGTCACTGGTTTCGAACACGCGCTCTTTCAGTAATGAGTTGGCTGTTGAACTTATGCCACTCCCAGTTTTTCCGACCAACAAGAAAGTGAAATGATTTATGTTGGACGACGTAGCTGAAAAATAATCAAATTTAAATTTTAACAGAACATAATATTTTGCATAAAATAAATATTTATAAAAATTAACTCTTATATATTGATCGTACATGTATTAAATAAAAACCTTAGGACCTGATCAGTTTGGTTGTAACCTGGTTTGACTGTACATAGAATTGTTCAGCTAACTTTCCAAATCAGTTAAATATTCATTTTCAGAGAAGTTGTTCAAAACCCTGAGCAAAATGAATATTTACCACAGTTTGTGTCTGGTCGTAGGGTTGCACTCCCCCGGGTACCAAACGGCAATGCTAGTTGTTTCGCTGCTAATTTTGACAAAAATGGCACTATGAGACGGTAAATGATTACATAAACTAAACTATCTGGATCTGATTACAAAATATATTTAAAAATATGAACCCATCATAATGGATCATTTGTGTAACATACCATTACATGCATTGGCTGTTTCTTGCACCAAAGTCTAATAAACGACGAGTGAATGTGTAATTTGTTATTAATACCTTATGAATGTTTTAAGTTATATACGATTTGACTGAGTAATGAGCAATGATTAATATCAATTGACAATATCTTTACAACAATCATTGTTTGCAAAGCAATACAATCCCATCCTCAAAAAGTTCACCAAGTAGTAGAGTATAAGGAGAGTGTGAAAAATCTGAAAGAGTGACATCAGTCTGTAAGAAACATTCGTAGTTATCTTCAACCGAAACATGTTAGATATTCTATTGGCAAACAAATAAAAGAAGAGGGAGGGAAGAAGGGAGAATTTACCAGAGGAAGGAGCAAGTGAAAAGCTATAAAGATCAACACAGGCTTTAACTCTGTTTCACTGGTACAGAGGAAAGTAGCCTGTGGTCTCGGAATGAGACAGCTTAATATTTCTCCAAAACACCACGGAACTCGCTTTTTAAGTTCCTAATGAAAGCCTTTATAAAAAAAAAACAGGCACAGAAGACGATAAGAAAATCTAATATAGAGCTTTGTTGGATAACGGCCTTCTCTGCATTAGATGTGGAAAAATATGCAGGTCGCAAACTAGGCTTGCTTTATCATGTGAACCACTGCACTCATCCTAAACCTTCTGAATCGAAGAAACTTCCTTCATATTATGTACCTAAAGTGGTCATAGTTATAAGACAATAATTGATTAAATTAAAATTATTTTATCATTTATCTCAATTTTTTTAGCAAGCAACTTACCTAAATTACTAAACCTTCGACGATGAGTCATGAAAATGTCAACAGCTTTTCCGATAGGTGTGGCCGTTGAGCATGCCAAGGCCAAAGGTATGCCAACAACAGGAATAAAACCAAATCCAACGCCAATACCCGTCAAAGCAAAAAATGTCACTCCCCAGAAAACTGTCGTATTACGGTCTTTCTTTTGATACTCAAAACGTGTTTTTAAGTCTTCAACGTCTTCTATTAGATCGTCCATTGCCCCAATCCTCTGATTTTCGTTATCGATATTGTTCCTTAGATCTTTTAGACTTTTAAATAAGGGGTCGTAATTTCTGAATAGGTTCATAAATTTAGTTGTACCTAAATTTGTCTTTAGTTGAGATAATTGAGATTCTAGCAAACGATGCGTCTTAATTTGCTTAGCTTTCAACATTTTTTTATTTGCTATTTCTATTTTATGATTATTATGTGAACGATAAGGGCTACTTCTAATATCATTTAATTTGCTTTCGAAGGATGCAAGAACATCAAATGAATTCATTACGATATTGTGTTCCAAATTTTCTATAAGTTGGTCCAACTCTCTTTCGTTCTCATCTACCAGTTTCTCTCTGACAATCATGGATTCCAGTTTGTCAAGTTGTTCTCGTAACTCATGAAATACTAGCGGTTCACCATCGTCATAGAATATTTCTTGTGGGTCATCTTTTTCATTCAATTCTTTCAAATAGCTCGCTGATTTTTGTAGCAAATCCTCAAACCTATTAGAGTTCCTTGGTGCACTAGAAATAAAAAAGAACGAATCATATAGTTTCTGTATTTTTCTTTTGTATTTCCTTTCAATTCTCGGAAATTGTGTATCCAAGATAAATCTATGATGTCGGTTACTTAGTTTTTGAAATTGTGTTTTTGTGTACCCTTGATCCAATTCGTTCACAATGTCAATGATTTTTCTTCTTTGCATTGTTTGTTCATTCAAATCTTTACATCTGTTATTGAATAGGATACATCTATTTTTGACTAATTGAAATAATTGACCTAATTCTTTATTTTCTTCATTTTGCTTTCTAATCCAATCTTCAAATGGCAATCCTCCTTGGTATTTCTTTTTGTAATTATCGCCATAAGTAATTAAAATAACACAAGATTTGCATAAATTCTCCTCTCCAAACATTTGTTTTAGAATATCAAGCATTATTTTATTTTCTTCAGTGAAACGGTTGCCGTACTTAAAAACAAGAATGACCGCCATCTTGCCATCAGATGGGCATTTGCTGATTGCTTCTTGCATATCTCGACACGCTTTTAACTTGATTTCTTCCAGGTCCAAGCCAGTGTGCATCACTCCAGGTGTATCAACAACAGTTACACTGTATCCATCTACTGTAGCCGTTTGGACTTTAATTATGGTCGTTTCTGATACAGACATGTCGCTTTCTTTGAAAACATTTTGACGACCCAGGATTGAGTTTCCCGTGGAACTTTTTCCATCCCCGGTTTTTCCTACCAGCAAGCAAGTCAAACTTAGTGGTGGCTGTAACGAGGACATTATTTGTCTGTCGAGAAAACCAAAAATATTGTCACTAATACATATAGTTTGTAATTTTATTTTTACAACGTTTATATCAACTCACTTTATCTGTATGTCAAACTACACATAAAAGGCATAATAGTTCTCCCATATCCAATCTTGGATCAAACGGAAATTTTGCAAAAAAAATTTCTCTTACGTGACAAAACCAGAATCAAGAGAAAAGTTATAAATTAGTTTAATTAACATTGGTAATTAATTAATTTAATATCAGGTGGCCGAGCCTTGCTCGGTTAAATAATTTCATATTATTATTATAGCTTTTATATAGCGCTACTTTCATGCTTATAGCATGCTCAGAGCGCTTTGGTCCAATCTCATTTGTGGACCAGTGGGGGGGAGGGGGTATCTAGGAGTTGGTTTTCCGTGCTGCCTTTGGGCGCTCAGTAAACACAACTCTGCCCGAG
Organism: Biomphalaria straminea; assembly: GCA_021533235.1. Taxonomy (NCBI): domain Eukaryota; kingdom Metazoa; phylum Mollusca; class Gastropoda; family Planorbidae; genus Biomphalaria; species Biomphalaria straminea. Next base: position 19,283 of record JADKLZ010026014.1, on the reverse strand, counting down.
TCGGGTGTCGAACCTCGAGCCCCCTTCTAGGTAGCCAAGCAAGCCAAGCTCAAGCCGCACTTAGCCTCTCGACCACGCTTCCCACTTTAATATACCCGAAGTCATTTTTGGATTTTTTTTTATAATTACGAAAATGAACGATTGGATAAAGACTACTAATTCGAAAAATTTCTTTAGTATTCTGTTTGTTCTATATGTAAATTGGTACGTTCAGACATTTAATTTTGGAATTAGTATATTCAATTATGGCTTTAGTACGAAACATCGAGTGACGCAAATTTCTACGTTATTGGGGAAAACTTCAAAGACTTTCTTACAAGCCAATAATAGTAGGCTACGATAGTTTTACGCTGTCTAGACTGTAGGAGGACTTAAGAGACTTGATATTTTATCGCCATGTACAATTACATATAGAACAAACAGAACACTAAGACTGTCAGACCATAAGAAGTTCATACCGGCTTTTGCCATCCATCTATCCCAGTGGTGCTACTGGTGCTACAGCCCATGGAAGGATATGGCCTGCTTTTACACATCCCTCCATTCAGATATCTTCTAGGCCTTTCGTCACCACACCCTAACCCCAAGTTTTTTACTAAGGTTTATAGTTAAATCAAAAGTGGCTGCAGCGTACGCAAACTCGTTGACCGCTTAGAATATTGTGTGTTGGTTTCCTTTTCGAGTCGATGTGAAGCTCGAAGTCGCAGATCCTCAAGTTTCCTTAAACGCTCCTCAGAATTTTCTAGCTTGACGATATTACTAATGATTGCATTTACGAATAATAACGTTATGTCAATAAAATATTAACTTCACGTCAATAATAATAATAATAATAATAAAATTATTATGTTTATATAAATAATGTTTGTCTAAATGAATCTATATAAAAGACCTTCTAAAAAAACAAAGATTTAGATCGAACAAAATTATAATAATATTTGTCTTCTATAAATTTAGAGTGGAATTGGCAATGCTGTTACATCTAGATCTAGTCTAGGAAAAAAAGCGATTGAAATCTGGCTGAAATCCTATAGCTCAGACGTAGACGTATAGATCTATTTGTTTTCCTGAAAAGTTGTGAACATCTTTTCTTCTAGAAATTACAACAGAAAACCTATTAGATTATTATTAGATCTCTTCAACGCCGAAAACCTCCTGCTATTAGGGAAGAATAACGGCGAGCAACATGGCGGTTTTTTCGACGGAGAACTGAGAATCTAGTTGTAAGTCTAGAATCAAGACCTAGATCTAGACGTAGATTGTTTGTTTGTTGTTTTACATGTTTCGGATGTTCCTTCAGAATTGAAGATAGTTACTTCCTAGTCCAAACCTCCCGCAGGACGACGGGGGATGGGAGCGGGCAGGGTTTGAACCCGGGACCATCGATAAATCCAAACGACAGTCCAGCGTGCAAACCGCTCGACCAGGCAGACATCCAGATTCCAGATTCGGCGTCCATATCTTTCTTTTCGGCCTACATTATAGCTAATTAAAAATATACAATTAATCAAATTCTTATTTTAACGTGCCTTATAATAAAGGGATCAAGCGATTAATTTGTAGAAACACTTGGAAGCACTTGAGCGTCTTCATATAACCACGTGCTTGATTGATGTTCACTGTTTTAAACCTTCAACTACGGTGCGCAAATAGTTTTGTCTATTCATTCAAACGCGATAAAACTTGTTGCAAAGAAATGCTTTAGTGAACGGATGTAAGCCAGTGACGTAGGAGGTGTCAAGTTTTTTTTCCCTTTGACGTCGTGGGAAAAAATTTCATTCATAAATTCTCCATGTCATTCATAAAACCTTCAAACCAAAATAAGTTTTTCCATAATGAGACATTTTTCAAACCGATATAACGGTCAAACTCGAGTTTTCCCGATGTGGCCAATGAGCTGAGATTTTTTTTCTCACTAACATTTAGATACGTTGAAATTTTAAAGAAAATCGTTAGAGCCGTTTTCGAAATAGAAGAAATATAAATATATATATATATATATAATATCAGGTGGCCGAGCCTTGCTCGGTTAATTAAATGTCCTGCCCAGCCTGACTGTCGGACAATAAGAAGTTCATGCCGGCTTTTGCCATCCATCCATCCCAGTGGTGCTACAGCCCGTGGTCTGCTTTTAGTTTTACACATCCCTTCATTCGTATCTCTAAACGCGTTCTTGTTTGGAAAGAAATATTTTAGTGTTCTAGGGTAAGCCTAGTGACGTAAGCAGCGTTTTTTCCGTTTACGTCATGGAAAACTTTCATTCATAAATTATTCTAACCAAAATTAATGGTCTGCTTTTAGTTTTACACATACCTTCATTCATATCTCTAAATGTTTGCAAAGAAATATTTTAGTGTTCTAGGGTAAGCCTAGTGACGTAAGCAGAGTTTTTCCCGTTTACGTCACGGAAAACTTTCATTCATAAATTTTCCATTTCATTCATAAATTATTCTAAGATTGAGACATTTTCATATCGAAATAACGGTCGAACTCGAGTTTTCCCGATGTGCCCAATGAGCTGAAAATTTTTTTCTCAATAATATGCAGATACGTTGAAATTTTAAAGAAAATCGTTAGAGCCGTTTTCGAAATAGAAGAAATATATATACAAGAATTGCTCGCTTAAGAGTATAGGATATACAAGAATTGCTCGCTTAAGAGTATAGGATTTATTTATTTGTTTGTGAAAGAAAGATATTGAACTTGACTTATGTGGTGGCATACGTTAAATTATCCACCTTTATTCTTTTAAGGTCGCCTCTTTTGGGTTTAAAAGCTAACAATAGATAACTACAACAACCTTATATTTTCTTAATTCATCTGCGCAGTGTATAGGCTTGATAATGCTTAAGGTTGTGAGTTCGAACAAGATCTTTTCTTTTTTTTATATAAATGCATTAAAAAAGCGATCACGGTAAAATTAACTCCTTCCTTCTCTCCCCTCCCCTTTTTAAGTGATCCAGACAAATCAGTGTATCGGAGCAAAGAGTATTGAGGGGAAAAAATAGCGAGAAATTGCACCGCACAAAAACTATTGGTATAAATATATTTTTTATCGTACATATTGATTATTGTTAGACTAGATCTATTACAATGTTAATAACATGACTGATCCAAACTAAATGATACCACTACGCTTAATATAAGCTTTTTAAAGTGTTCAATGACTACTATGTGCCTACCAGTCTACGACAATTTAGGTCACTCTAAAATTACAATTAGATTTTGGATCAATATTAGTTTCTTTCCAACCTTCCGCAGGACGACGGGGGTGGGAGCTGGCAAGGTTTGAACCCGGGGCCATTGATAAGTCCTGACTTAAGTCCAAGAAGCAAACAGCACAACCAGGCAGCCATCCTATAAAGCATCCATATTGTAGTAACATTCTAACAGCGTTCCAATCCAATCTCCTCACTAACCTACCCGATGCCGTCCGCTGTCGTCCTGCGGGAAGTTTGGACTAGAAAGTAAATTATCTTCGACTCTGAAGGAACATCCAAACTTGTAAAACATTGTACAAACATATTACATAAAGAGGTTAATCTATTGATCCATGTACAGATTACTATTGTTTATAGGCATGTACCGTTTATTTCAAACATGACCAACTTTGTACGTTTGATACCTAATAGTAAAAAAAAAAAAAATCCTTTACTTTGTTAAGTAAAAGCTATAGAAAATATAGCCACAATGTAATGTAATGTGTCGTCTTTGGAGACTAAGAAAAACAATTAAACGCACAATTTGTTTATTTATAAGGTGATATAATATGATTATTGTATAGTAGAAGAATCTAAAATTTCACGAGACCATTTGAGATTTATGATTCATAAATTATTTCTACTTACCGTTTGGATCGTAAACTTAATTACATCCGAAATAATTGGTCTACCTTAAATTAGTGGGAAAAAAAAACAAATTAGGCGGAAATATTTTGCAGTACTTATGCAGATATGTATTCACCAATTTGACATCAACATTTTTTTTATATCTACGACACATTGGGAATTCACAATTAGACACGATAAAGATACAGATACTCACAGTAAGCACCTACTCCTTTACTCTTATCACTGACATATGGATCGCTCACACATGGCCACAGACTAGAGCGAAGGGAGCTGGCCTCGCGCACAGCGCTTGTGTTACTGGGTAACCACCACAATTTCTATAGAATTATGGGATAAAATACAGATTACAAAACGCGTGTAAGAACTACAATTTTCCTGTAAAAAGAATCGGAAAACAAAATACCATTGTTGCGTAGTTTTCTTTGTTCTGTGTTCTCATTAATTTTACAATAAAATGAAGAGTTTTCATTCTCACACAACAAACTGTTGTCATCTTAAAAGTGCATTTTAAAGTCGCAATTAGTTTTTTGTTGTCAGGTTGTCCGTCCATTCGTGCGTTTCGGTAGCAGAAACGTAAATTGAAAATTGTATTGGCTCAATATGAAATATCTTTTTCTCAGTTCAATTACATTAATTAGTAAAAAAAATCATTTACATTTTTTTTTATAAGAATCCCTGTACGGTGCAGTTATTCTAAGTCAATGTCTGGTATGGCAATCTGAACATTAAAAATAAAAATAAACTTCATAGAATCCTAAATGCTGCTGGTAAAATCAAAGATTATAAAATTCTAAAATTAGAATAAACTTTAGGGTCAGAATTTAGTGATTGATTTTACCATCACAAAAGAGATACAAGTCATCGATAGCAAAGACACAAACACAAAAACAGTTTTGTTCCCCCTGGTAATCAAATCATTAAATAGAAAAAAAGTGTTTTAAATTTCATAAGTAGTTTAGGAGAAATTTTTAGTAAAGCATAAAAACATTTGCAAAAACTAACATTTTGAGAAAAATGAGTTTAAAGAATAGATTTTATATACAATTAATCTCCTATGCTTTCATAACAATAGCATAAAACATGTTTGAGGCACAGAATGAAGCAATAAAAATGATTGTAATGTGATGAAAAATGATTGCTCTACTTAATTATGTTACTAGTTAAAAATCGATATCCTAGACCTAAAACTTGATTTTCTCTACGGATACCTCCTCTTTTAGAGCTCAAAATTCAGAAAAGCTTTATGAAAATCCGATGGCATCATATTTTGTGATTTACGCTTAAAAAGATATTTTTTTCAAAAACTATGATGAACTTAATATTCTGAAAGAGAAATTTTGGTTTATTTATCATACAAACTCACAAAATCAATATTTATATTAATAATATATTTTTTTTAGAAAAAAAATGCATAATTGATAACAACATCTAACTCACGCTCAGGGAGCAAGGTCACCAGCTAATGCCGAGGTCAATAACGTCACGTCTTTTTTATGAAGAAAAAAGCGTTTCCCGGGAATTTCCATAATCATAGTAAATGACTGCATGTAGCATTGGTTGTTATATAAGGTACGGTTTTCTAATTGTATTTCTTATAGGGAGAGGAGAATGCATTACAAGGTAGCTGTTGTTACTGTAAATAAATTGTATTTATATAAAATAATCTGCGCGTATTTAGCTAATGTTTTGTTTAGAAAAAAAAAGAAACTTAAATTAAAAGAAATTTTTTATTCAAAAGTTTAGTAAAGGTTTTTTTATTCATTTTTTTTTCAAAAATATTTCACTTTTTTAATGACGAAATTCTTGATAAAAAAAAGTTAAATTTAATAAAAACTTACAAAAATTGTTGGATTTGTAAATATTTTTATCGGGAAACACTGTTTTCTTACGAACAGGAAAAGACACGGAACAATGATGCCAGTTAGAATTGAATAAATGTTGAAACATTTTCCCTTTTCATGAAGAAAAGAAGTGCAATCATTCAAGTAAGTCTTTTTTCTAATTTGTTCTTCTCTGAAGTCTGTTCCGTTTATTTATCTTATATTCAGATTTAACTCTCTATTAGCCTCGTATCTGCAATTCTTTTGTTACAGAAAACAGGAAGTTACTCTTTCTGGTGTATTTTCAACTTTACATTTTTAATACAGGATCTTTCCACTTCCTTAATGTATAGTTCCCCTTTCGGACCTTGCCGTCTATAGGGCAGATAATGTTAGGGATACCTATTTTTAACCAACGGACAGCACAACCACCAAACGCCATTGCATTCCCCAACTGAAGTCAGGCACCCATTAGAGTTGAATGGACTCCGTGGCACCCCAAAAATACCGAAATTCAAAATCCCAGACATATGCGAGATTCAAACCCTGGACTTCAGGTTTGGAAGCCAAGCACTTAACCACTTAGCCAAGAGATCTGTAAAACAACACCAACAACAACAAAGAAATAAAAAACGACTAAGGGCTGACCATAATTTTTGTTCTAGCTTTCTTTTTTACTTTTAGTATTTGGGAAATTTCTTGGTGGATAAAAACAACAAAAAAATGCATTTCGGTGTTCACGTTCAAATCTAAAGTAAATTATTCCTTTCATTTTTTCGTATATTTTTTTTTTTTGCGATTTTTAAGGCCATTGATGTAAAATTCACCGTTTTTATGGCCAACGGTCGACGGGGTGTCTTAGTCTGTAGGGTTTAGTTTATTGTTTTCTTTTTTTTTCACATTTCTTTGTCAACATTTATCTAACATACTTTGAGGTGGATATCTGATGGCATGTTGTAGAAAAAATGTTGAAAATGAAATTTTAAAAAAATCTTACTACATAAATGGGGTGGGGAAATTTTCTTTACCAATTAAAACTTTATTTATCCTAAGCAAAATAGCAAAGTATTGGACACAAAATATAAACAATCATTATAATTTTATTTCAGTTGTAGATTTACAGAAGCAGACTTAATATGAAGCCTAGTATAAGACTATTTTGATCGACCAACTCATCACGCTTATTACCTTCCCTTTTATATATATACCCTTACAAAAATTACCTTGCTCAACATCTGAGAAGGTACGAGACATTAATTTATACTATCTATGAAAATGTATGGTTAATTTTAGTAAGAAGAGAAATGTATATACTCTTCTCAAAACTAATGTGTAGTAAACATCTTATTTACACAGTACATGCGACCTCGACGCGTACTTAAAGTGACAGAAATATACTTTGTATTTTTTTACACGCAATCAATTATCGTAATTGCAAGAAGATTGACAGTTATTTTTTCTCCTCTTAGTTGAAGGTATAAAGTAAGGTTTTCACAGCCACAACAATTTTATTACGAATTAACAAGTTTCTCCATGCTTGACCCATTGCATTATCTCATCTTATCCATCCCAGTGACTTTCGTCGTAGGGTAACAGTGGCAGTTCATATTACCCGATCCTTTTACTTTTCAGCAATTATTATTAGCAGGATATCAAGAGAGAAGCTGGTCTGTTATTTTGTATTGTCCAGCCATCTTTTCTTTATACGATTCTTTCTTCATGTTTCCTCCACAGTACCTTAGAGGATATATTTCTCGAGAGTGGGTCGTACCTTGGTCTTGCAATTCCAGTTCAGTTCAAATCAGTTCAGAATTGGTCTCATCACAATATGACAAAACCAGTTCAGAATTGGTCTCATCACAATATAACCAAACCAGTTCAGAATTGGTCTCATCACAATATGACCAAGCCAGTTCAGAATTGGTCTCATCACAATATAACCAAATAAGTTCAGAATTGGTCTCATCACAATATGACCAAACCAGTTCAGAATTGGTCTCATCACAATATGACCAAACCAGTTCAGAATTGGTCTCATAACAATATGACCAAACCAGTTCAGAATTGGTCTCATCACAATATGACCAAACCAGTTCAGATTTGGTCTCATCACAATATAACCAAACCAATTCAGTTTTGGTCTTATCACAATATGACCAAACCAGTTCAGTTTTGGTCTTATCACAATATGACCAAACCAGTTCATAATTGGTCTCATCACAATATGACATAACCAGTTCAGAATTGGTCTCATCACAATATGACCAAACCAGATCAGATTTTGGTATCATCACAATACGACCTAACCAGTTCAGATTGTTCACTTGTAACAGTACAAACTCATTTGCCTTTTTTCCCCAAATCTGACACTTAAAGTTTATTGTAACATTAACTCTCAGGCTTAAATTCTGCTTTCAGTCTCAATTTTCAATTTCCAACTTTTCACAACCATTATAGGAATAGAGAAACTCCTAGAGATGAATACAGTTTTTTTTTACTGAAAAGTTCACTTGCTACTGTACCAGATTTTCCACAGTTTGCTCATCTTAGCGTTGCCAAGCTTAAACGTGTTTTTTTTTTTTTTTTTGTAAGTTTAGATTACAGTTGGCAATAAATACTTGCAACTCCGAAAAAGGAAGAAAAATCCTTAATGCTGTGATAAGCATTGACAACAAACTCCACGTGGACACCTACATGAGAAAAACATTGCTAAGAACTTAGCAAGCAAAAACGAAGGCAGCCATTTTGTCTTTATTGATGCCTATCTGTTTATTATGACAATTATTATTATTTTATTTTACCTGACTTTTTATAAATTATAACAAATTCATATTGTTTACTATTTTTTACCATTTAGTTGAAAAAAAATAATATTCGCTGCTCTTCTCAAGTATCATACTCATTATGGGTCAACAGTCATCGCGATTAAGGTAGGTGTCAGCAAGCAATGCGTCATTTTTTTTTTATTCTATGTCTGGTTCGCCTTTAACTTTACCATGCCTTATATTATCACGGACTAGTTAATATAGCTGTCACCTCTATATTTTTATCGGTTCCGCAAGGTTGTCATTGCCTTAAGTGGTAATGGATGTAAGCACTCCACTACCTATAAAATGCTTCCTAATGGCATGCGTCTCAAATAGCCTCTGACAACCAGTCCAACTCCCGGCCATCACGTGTGGCTCAGATATTGAGTCCGGCGGAACTGTTCTCACTAACAAGAGTAGGTGCAAAGGCGAGTAAGTGGCCTTAACCGGTAAGTTTCGTGCAGGAGGGGCTCGTTAGTCATAACTGGCTACCCACCTAGGAGAAGGAAAACTCTGAATTCAAACCTCTGCAGCCTTGCAGCTATATCCAATCATGGGAAAGGCTTCAGGAAACAACCGTGAGGAAAAATCAGGAGCTGGCGACCCTAAGGCAGTTTGTAGCACCCAGTGCTACACTCTGGCAGAACCTGCGACGCCGCTGATCCCAAACTGTATCGGCACTGCCGTTTCTTTTGGATACATCACCTGCGTGGAGAGGGGGAACTGATGTGTGGGCGACAGCTAATGCCCAAGCATTCATCCCATTTCCAGGAGATGATCCATAGTCGCTTCGCGACTGAAGGAGGCCTTAGGTATTTTTCACACCCTTTTTAGACAAAATAGAAGTCTGTCGGGAAGTAAAGGTTGAGTTCACATTATGATTTTGCTAGTAGCTTTTCATTGGCTCTCATAAGCGTGTGCCACGGTAATAGAACTTACTAGCTACCAGGTCCAGTCCTCTATTTGCATGTCGTCGAACATTCCTGAAAGACTGTAAAGCAGTTTTACACCAGCAGAGAATAGGGAGGATTTCATTTTAAGTATGTCTATGTTATCTCCTGGTCAAGCGGTCAGCGAGCTGGACTGTCGTTTTAACGTCTGGATGGTCATCTTTGTCCCTTTGCTGTCCTCCGTCGTCCTCGGTGAGGTTTGGGTAAGGATGTAAATTATCTTAAATTCTGGCGAACATCAGAGCCAAGTAAGACATTTTACAAACAAAAAAAAAACAATATTTATTTTACAGACAGATACTAGTAATTAAGCAATTGCAAAATGATCCCAGTAATAATCTTAAAAGCTCTATAATACATACGACTCTGTTACGATTTCATTATTACAATTTTGGTTTTGATAAATGCATATACATTTACAGGTAATACAGAATAGTTCACTTTATTATCCTAAGAAATATTTTTTTTTGTTTTTACTATTCTGCATTACACATCATTATACTTTATATAGCCTTCTTAAAATTTAATGTTTTGATTATTTTCAGAACGCCTCTTAAGGACCAGCACTACTCTTTTATTTTCATTGGTAAAACCGGCACTGGAAAAAGTTCACTTTGCGATAGGATCATCGGCAAAAATTTATTTGTGGAGTCCGACTCTGGTACATCTGAGACCCGTAGACCAAAATCTGCGGAGTCTAACCATTTTGGTGTCCCAGTGACTGTGGTTGACACCCCTGGCTTAATGGACACTTCTGTTGACAGTAACGAAGCTAAAAGCAAAAGTTTGGAAGAGATGTATCAAGCGATAAGTCTTTGCCCACCAAGCGGTAAAAGGGCGATCATCCTTGTTTTGAAATATTCAGATCGTTTCACGAAGGAAGATGAAACTTGCATATATATCGCTGAAAAAATTTTTGGAGACGAAGGCTTGGGAAAATGTTGTATTATTCTCTTCACACATGGAGACATGTTTGATGAAAAATATAGTGAAGAAGATACAACCTTTGATGATTGGTGCAGGCAAGAAAAGGAAATGAAAAGTAAGCTGGGAAAATTATTTGAAAAGTGCAAAAACAGGATTCTGTTGTTTCGTAGATATGATAATGAAACAAAATTGAATGAAAAACAAATGAAAAGTCTGCTGCAACTGACTGACACTCTGGATGAAAGCTACACAGATGAAAAATTTCGAGAGGCGAAACCGAAACACAAAAGGTTGCGGCTAGAGTCGATGTTACCTGAAAAACTCAAAGATTATGATGCACAATTAAGAGAAATAGAAAGCAATGTCAATGAGAACTCAATACAAGATCAGAAACTTGAGAATTTAATGTCCCATAACAAGGAAACCATTAAAATAATAGATCACCTCACAGCGGAGGACGTCGACGTCTACTACGAAGAGGGTGAATCAAGTTTGTTTCAGGAGCCGAAATTGCGAGCTAACAAGATGCTGGAACTAATTCATCTTCAGATATTGAGCAAGCTAAAAATGGATTTGACATCATCCCTTAATACATTGAAACACAAAGTTACAATATGTAAAGATGGATCAGAAGTGGACAAGGTGAAAGAGGAAAGAAAACAATTATTTGAAAGTTATAAAAAATATGGCTTGATTATAATAGAGGAGGACATAGAAATAGATGTGGATAATACAGAAATAAATCTGCAAAGTAAAGATTTAGACTTTTTCCAAGACGTAAAGGTCCTAATGAAAGAACTCGAGAAGGCAATGGATGAGAAAATGAAGACACTCGTTAAAAGCAAATCAAAATCAGAGTTGAAATCAGAGCTAAAGTTACTTTATAGGAAGCTAAACTCTATCCCAGTCTCAGATTTCAGCACTGAAATGCCCATGGATATTAAAAGAAAAGCAGAACATATTCTTGCGACTATTCGAAGGAGTGATTCGATGAAGAGTCTGGTGGAGTCATTTCAGGAGCTCGAAAAAGAAGCAGCGTCAAAAATAGAACAATGCAAGGGAAATAGACTTATTACGTTTGCGGACATTGGTTTCTCTGTAATTTTTGGTACTTTAGGCTTCATTGGTACTGCTTTCAGTACTAGTAGCAGAGGTATCGCCAGAGTGGCACCTGTAATAATGAATACTGGTAGATATATCGCTGCTAGTATTACGATAGCACCGAGGATGAGATATTATTTTTCCCGAGCTTTTAGAAATAGAAATCAACTACAGCAGTAAGAAGAAAAAAACATTAAGTCTCAACGTTTTTATTGAGTTCAGTTTCTATCTTGTAAGGTATTATTGGCAGGGTTGCCTTTTTTTATTGCTCATTATCAAATAATATTTTCTTAATTATTAATTAATTGATAACTACTGAATATGGAATGGGCAGGAAGAGTGTGCAACACTGAGATCCATGCTCAAACTGGTTTTCCATGCATCTTTTAACTCTTCAGACAACGTCGCCTTCATTGGCTTGATCAAGTAGGACGGAGAGAGGGTTAATATAACTATGTATATTAATGTTCTCTATTCGTAATGTGCGATGGGTACCAGAAAAAACTTGTCGTCCCCATCTCCGACTGTTGTAGACGGTCGTTAGCATTAAGCACTAAACTTTTGGTAAACAACTAAACTGCTGTAGGCGTATAACAAAAAGCCGCGTATTATATCTTACATAATAAACTTGAAATAACTTGAATTAGTTCTTTACAAGTGAATTTTGTGATGGCGATTATAGCCAGAACCAAATGAGAGATTCTCTAGCTACAGGTATGAAATCGAAGTCAAAACATACTATATAAAAAACCAGTCTAACGTTCACAATATATAAATCAAAGAAGCATTCAACATGTGTTACTAAATGTTGTAGATCTTGTGGTATATCTCACAGACAAAATAATTGCCCATCTAATACATTAACATGGCAAATATGTAGAAAAGGAATTATAAATCATTGCACGGTGCAGTGTTGTTCAAAACATTTCAAGGCTGTAACTCATTCACTGGAAACTGTATGTAAAACAAGCTAAGGAAAGATTGTGGTCCATTCACAGGGAACTGTACGTTAAACAAGCCAGGGAAAGGATGTGTGTCATGACTTTGTATTTAATTACTGAATTATTATTGAATGAAATTAATAAATATTAATGTGTCTAGGTATTTAAGTTAATGTGAGTTACACATTTGTGCGTGTGTTATAATTAATTATATATATTATAAAGTTATTATTAATTTTCAACTTCTAATTATTTTGGGCCCAAGATCAACCCGACAGTCACACCATACACGCCCAGTTGTGCATAAACCAATAAACAATGTGGATGATGATTTTAATAAAATTATGAATTTATTCTAATGAAATATTTACAATGATAATAGCAATCTGATCATGACAATGATAAGCACAATGCAGATATAAATATAGTATGATATAAGTCAACTTGCAGAAAAAATTCTTATTGCGCTTATTATTGCCCTATTGTATGGCGAATCAAATTACCAACAAAAATATTTTATATTGCCCATTTTACTTCTTCTGATCAGATCAATCTTTTCATGTAGTGACCAGCTTCCATATAGAATAATTGTTAGTCCAGTGGTAATTATATTATCTAGGCTATTAACTATTGCCTTTAGACATACAAAACTACTGAGACAGACTTGTTTCGGCATAGTATGGGAGATTTCCTAGTCATTTCTATCCTCTACACCTCAATTGTATTTATCACGCACACGTATTTCACTAATTAGCTGTCACAGCTTGCACTGTGCATAGTATAACCGCATCATTGAACAAAGAAAGTCTGCCGCGTGAGGACGTCCGCACAAACCCTGCTCGTGCTTACCACGTCATGCATTAAATAACAGTCTTTTCCTGGAAACTTCAAAATGACATTTATTTTTTTTTTAAATAGTTTTTTTATAAAAGGGGAAGAACTGCACATTTACAACCATATTTCCAATGCTGTAAGATTTATTTCCTTATTTCTATATCAAACAAACTGACCTGACGATTAGTAATTAATAAATTGATGGACTAATTTTTTTTTTATTGATTTGTGCTTTGTAAGGTTCAATACATAATTGTTTAAAGTTTCAAATCGAGTCAACATTGAAAAGTGAAAGAAATGACATGAACAAGATTTGTACCAGACGGACAAGAATGAGTTGACATGCTGTGTAAAAATCATCATGCTTACATACTTTGAGAGTTTAAAGTTGTTTATTAAAATTTAAAAAAAATATATATTGTTTTAGATCTAATGAGAAATTATAATAAACTTCTTGAATCAGACGTATATTTAATCAAAGATCATCCCTACCTCCAATAACTATAATCAACATTTATTTTCTCCAATGAAAATCAAGCTACGAAATGTATATTGTACAAACACTTCCACATTGACTTTACAACTATGAATGATGAATATTCTAACGAACCTGAAGTGTGCCATTATGTTTATTGCCATCTTAGTGATCAGTATGTTTTTCACTGCGTTCGATACATCTCACCTATAGTTTACGGAAGGGGAGATTTGGTAAATATAAAACTATCCTATAGATCTCAAGGTCTGAAAAGGAATCTTTTTTCTTTACGCTATAGTATATAGTCATAATATAGAATGTTTCTTATAAATGTTTCTTATAAATGTTTCTTATAAATTTAGTATTGTTTTTTTTTAACAATTATTAGAGCGTCTCGCGCCAAAACGGCTGCGTGACAAAGTCGCTAAGGAGAGTTTATTTAAATTTGACCATATTCTTTTCTCCTAGTGACCTATGTATGCTAATGCTGCTATCATTTGCTTTATATCATGTTTATCTCTATCTTTATGTTCAATGTCATGTTTATCTATCTTTATGTTCAATGTTATGTTTATCTCTATCTTTATGTTCAATGTCATGTTTATCTATCTTTATGTTCAATG
>JADKLZ010026011.1:0-12163 GCA_021533235.1 Biomphalaria straminea | reverse complement strand
TCAGTACTTCGTGGAACTTTCAGTACTTCGTGGAACTTTCAGTACTTTGTGGAACTTTCAGTACTTCGTGGAACTTTCAGTACTTCGTGGAAAACCTATTTATGACTCGAGGAACACTCTGGTTCCTCTGAATACAATTTGCAAAACACTGACAAATGCAATACATATTTAATTCTGTTGCTTCTTACGATATTAATATTACTTGCCATGATTACGTTCACAGCTTCAGGTCTGCCATTGTTGATTATTTTCACAGTAACCACATTACTGGTCCCTTGCTGTTGCTGCAGAAATTTTAGGTATGAAATGTGTACCAATATGTTTGGGGTAGATATTTAAGTTTCTTACTATGTACCAAACGGACACCACTCAGATTAAATTATTAATTAATGTCTGGCCTCTAGCTAATTTTGTATTTATCTAAGCCTATATGGGTCCACAAGTCTTGCTTGGTGCCCCAACGGTCCACCAGACTAAGGGATAGGCAACAGGTAACAGGTAATATGGGGCCTTACATTATTTAAATCTTTGAATCCTTTGCAGACGACATCAAGAGGCTTTGTGGGTAATTGCCATTTAGCTTTTTTTTTTTTCGTTGTACTCGCTGAGACATAAACATGGGTCCTCCAGCAGCCCTCGGCGCTTAGGGTGGCAAGCTCTCTCTCTCTCTCTTTCTCTCGCTCTTTCTCTTTCACTCTATCGCTCTCACTCTCTCTTTCTCTATGTTTCTCTCTCTTTTTCTTTTATAAAAAAAGAACAAAATATGAAAATCGAAGTTTATAGATTAAGCGACTACCACACTGTTGTTGTATCAACTGAGGGGGATAATGACAACTGACCTTGAAGACACATTCAAAGCCTTGAGCAATCTTTAGAGGATCCTCATTTGGCCTACCTGTCAAAGGGCAGTACTATGGCAAACCTTCCACATTGTTACAAAGATTAAGAGGCTGCAGTGAATTTTATTTCTCTTTAACGAAACTCTACTCTGGTAGTACTGTATAGTCACAGTGTAGTCACTGTGTGATTGTCGGCTAGCTACATTCATAATAATATAGCTGAAAATAATTGCAAATGCAATAAATTCGTAATTGGTTTTCATAATATGAATAATAACATTTTGTTTCATAACTTCAGGAGGTCAAAGAAAAAAACAGATGAGGAAGGCGCCACATCGTCTGCTAGTCATGATCATTAGTGGGCAGTTGGTGTCCTGCTTAAAGATGGGACCATACAGTCTACTCATCAAGCTGTTCCTTACCTCACTTTAAACATGCAGGATTCAGGAATGGAATTAAACTGAACACCTTTCAAATACATCTATATCATAGCAATTGTTTTTCAGCTATGTTTGTAAATGCTGGACCAAACTGACATAGGCCTACGTTTATGTAGCAATATATATTCTTTTTTAGAAAATAAAATAAAAACAATGAAACAAAAATAAAAAAAGAATTCAGACATAAAGGAGTGGGAAATAGAAAGACAGATTACCGATAAAAAAAGAAGGTATAAAAAGAAAAAATGAAATGATGGAAAAAATATTTTAAAATGTATGAAAGAATTGAAGATTACTATGTGATTAAGTAATAAATGGAAAGATTCAATTACATAAAATTTATGAACAAATGAAGAATTATAGTTCGATATTCTTCACATATTTTTGTATCTTTTTAATACAGATTGAATTGTCACTATGTAGGCTGGCGTTGGTCGAGAGGTTAAGCACCTGGCTTTCAAATCTGAGGTCATGGGTTCGAATCTAGTTAGACATGGATATTTAAATTCGAGATTTTCAGGGCACCCCTTGTGTCCACCCAACTCATATCTACTTCGCAATTTCTGGAAAAAAAAAACTAATCGTACATGATTGGGCTCGCGGAGACGTAGATCGCACAAAGGGGAGCAACTAAAGGATCCTCTAGTTGATGAGAGTCCTCCAGACAGTTATTCAGTGAAGAGTCAATCCCTAATTACTGGCCTCTGGGTAAATCACTCCTTTTGGCCAAGGGTGATTGTGGTCAACCCTTGTGGTCACTCAACAAAGGAGGAGGATTCAGTATTGGAAGTACTTATATAACCCGTTTTTTTTTTCCACGTCTCAAATCATCCCTCGAAGACGGCAAACCATTGTGCTGGCCGTATAATCACCCTCACATTCCATTTTAACTTCTGACTTAAACTTTAAGACCGGAGTTATTATAGCCTTGAATGTATCATCATCAGAATTTTACTTAACTATGTAGACCTTATTGTGACCTATATATTTCAATATAGCAACGCAGACAAATACGATGTCTGTCGAAGGTTGTTTTTTTTTCGACTTCTTTGTCTGTATGTGAAAGCGTCTTTACTTGTTTATGAGTTCTTCCAGCTTTCTTTTTCTTTTGGAAGCAATGAGCTTCCAGATATTCTTCTATCTTACACTAAGCGGAAGGTCTTATAAGCGCTTCCTGGTGGCATCAAAAATTATACATTTTTTTATTTCCAGATCGAAATCGACATTTTTTTAAAAAGTTGTCTGTGAGAATGGCTTGCTCAGTAAAACTATATGCAAGGGCGTAGCTAGGAATTTTCCATCGTTTGGAGGCCCGGTGGGGCTTGACCTCTTTGGGGGCCCCTACGTTTTGCATAACTCTTAATTTTTAATGTAAAAAACACTCATTTGGGGGCCCCCTTCAAGTGTGGGTCCGGGGGAATTTTCATATTTCCCCCTCCTCCACTCTAGCTACGCCACTGACTACATGTTGAAATTCGAAATTGTAAAAGTAACTAGAAATTCAAATTTTACAACAGGGTATACTTTTAAAGAGAATCTCTTTTGTGATATAATAATATTTCATTATTATTTTGAAATGTATTGTTTTGTATTTATCTGAAGGAAAAAAAAGTCATTTTTTGTTGTAATTTTTTGAATAAAAAAAAATAATCTTCTTTGTTGCTTATACTATTTGCTTTTAGTATGTCAAAATAATTTAATTTAAAAACGAGTTTATAGCTAGAGTGTATTTAAAATTAATTTCTTGTCTTTTTGTACAAAATTAATGTTGTTTTTTTTGAAGGCGAGTTATTGGGGATAACACACAGAAACCTTGTACCAGATACTCTCTTTCGTCAAATACTATTGTCATTTTTGAAATCCTAATTGAAAATGTTTTAGGATTACACGAGCTCTATTCTTTTATCAATAAACAATAAGAGCAGTGTACAACTTCGAAATTAAACAACACCCAAGCGAATTCATGACTTCTAAGTCATGACTTCTATATCCAACATCCCCACCTGAAAAAAGTCTGGGATTATATTTTATTTTATGTTTCATATTCACTTTATTTGTCCTTCCTTTGGCACAGTTCGTGTGGCTTAAAAGAAGACATTCCTTGATACACAAACGGTCATATCCCAGGCTAAGCTGCCTTGTGTTCTTCAGCCTTTTCCTTCTAGTAGGACCACCATCTGTACTCCAGGACGACATGACACTACCAATATGCTAGAGCCCTTACAACTTGGTCTGTCCAGTGATTTTATCTTCCCTCCCCCCAAAGTGTTGATATCCATCTGGAAGTGTGGGATTAGGCCACCGAAACATATTTGACTAGAGTAACACTTTTATTAAAAATCACTAAATTTAGAAACCCTTCAGGATACAAGGCTAAAAAGTAAAATAGCAATTATGCATAAAACACTGAACCATAATCTTCAAATACAAAAACCTAATAAAATACTCAGAAAGACACAAAGATAGAAGCACACACATACACCCTATATATGGTAGGACAAATGTGTCCAAATACACATTCTTCCCTAGTGCTCTTAAATAATTGAATGGGTTGACTGAGTCAGCCAGCAAAAACCAAGACTAGGTAGAGTCATTGATTAACATGCATGACTAGATAGACCCAGAGACAAGCATAGGAAGTATTCATCATATTTTTTTTAAAGTAACGTCTGCATTTTATAAGAAACGAAATGATTAGGTCAACAGTTTCCTGTATGTGGATATTTCCTCCACAAACATAGGAGACCTTACCAGTGCTCGGACCCCTGGGCGAGCGTCATGTGCCGGGCCCTGAGCGTTAAGGGTAGACTTTACGGGCTAATCCGTCTCTAAGGCTGTTACAATAACAATTCAGTTTGCACGCCTCTAACGCCTTATTTTTGTTACAAAACATAGAGCATTACTTAAGTACTGTTGGCATACTATTGGCTTTCAATAAATGGGACGGTTGCCCCCATTTGCCACCCCCTAAGGTCGCTACTGCCTCGAGATCTAAGATTAAAGTGTGCAGTGTTTCGCGTGGGTACGCAGTCATAGCTGTGACCTACTTGGCTTGCCAAGCCTAAAAACATTGAAAAATGTGAGAATTGGTCAAAGGGAAATAATTCAATTATTATTATCAAGAAAAGAGTAGATACAGAGTTAATGGTACATGCTAACTCTGTATGTACTTTCTTCTTGACAATAAGAATATGGCTTGTCTTCTAGTCTAAAGATTAATGAGGAATGCAGTATTTCCAGTGGTTACGCACCCCCAGCTCTGACCTACATATTTTGCCACATCCACAGTAAGCATAACCATTGTCCGCCGGGGTCAAATTATCATTTTATTTGTACCGCCTGAGTCTGTCCTCGGCAGTGGATTTTCTTTGAGTCTCAAATGTGTATCTCTCGGCCTTTGTGAGTTACCTCCAGCTGTCTCGTTCTGAGACCACATGCAACCAGGTGCTCTCTTCTATCTCAGCTAAAGCAAGTTGGCGCCTAAGCTGGTCTTTAAGGCGTTTCCGCGAGACAGCTCTTTTACATCGACAAACTTCAAAGTCAACAAAAAATTTTTTAGCTTTTGTTATACATTCATTTCTCATACAGGATACGCGCCCTTCCCAGCGTCGGACCATAAGAAGTCTCTCTTAATAATAATACTTGAGCTATTTCCCTTTGAAAATGTTTTATATTTTATTTTTTTTTAATGTCAAAGAGATTAGAGAAATAGTTCAATTATTATTTTTTTAAGAAAAGAGTAGATACTGAAAATACTGAGTTAATGGAATGTTAACCCTGTATTTACTCTATACTTGATAATAATACTTGAGTTGTGTCCCTTTGACCAAGTATTTTTATTTCTCAATATTAAAGAAAAGAGAGTTGTTCATTATTATTTTCAATAAGAGAGTAGATCAGCGGTTCTAAACCTGTTTAGATCCGCGACCCCCCAATACAATTTTCCTCTAGGTGACGACCCCCAACTATAAAAGTTTCTTTGATTATAGGTCTAGGTAAATGGGATTTAGCTAGTGTTATAAAATCGTTATCAAAATGTACATATCTGATATTAGTGATATCTATGATGTTAATTCCATTGTTAAACATAACAAATAGGCCTACTTTATTAAGTTTTAAAATAAATTTATGCTTAAATTACAAAAAAAGTTTATCCTTTATGATTTTCATTTATTAATTTGTTTATAATATTCATTCATGTAACCATGTTGCATACATAACTGACAGTTTAAAAAGTATTGTCAATGAAGGAAATCATACAGTCTCCGTCTCTCCGTCAGTCTTAAATACAGAAAACTGCATTGCTATATCAGACATTGTGGTCTGAAGGGCAGAGGATGTAAGTGTTTCTCTGTTCTTCAACAAAATGAGCTTTTTTTTTTTTAACTTTTTTTTGCAAGGTGTTATGACATGATTAGAGTGTAGATTTATTTCGGGGATAGGTAAGGGATAAGTTTTTCATTAGTGACGGAAGTGACGATAGGTTAGACTAAAAACAAGGAGAAGAGATTGACGCTAACAACAAACAAGACGCTTTTTGAGATACAAGACAATACACTATAATCGAACGACAACGACGGGTCACTTCTTGAACATTAAAGTTCATTTTATTGTTGAAGCAGCGTCTACTTACTATATCATTGTTCGGCCTTCATTGGTGGTTTGATCGGCACGCAACAAAGGTATTGAACGATCGCTAGAATTGTTAAGACTGCGAGCCAATGCAGTTTCCTTTTTCTTATTCGTTCTAGCATCAGGTTAGTAGCCCAGTCCACAGCAGCTCTTTCTAAACTTAAATTAATATGGAAAGACAAAGGCTTAGCCCTCGGCACGAAAATCAGACTGATGCGCTCCCTGGCCATGGCCATATTTCTATATGCTTGTGAGTCTTGCACGCTGACTGCAGAGCTAGAGAGGAGGATCCTAGCAATGGAATTGAGATGCTACAGAAGGGTCCTAAGCATCACATTTAAAGACCGCATCACAAACCAAGACATTAGAGACAGGATTAGTGCTGCGATCGGACCCCATGCTGACCTGCTAACTACAGTGAAAAGCTTAAAATCTATGGCCATATAACAAGATCTTCGGGGCTCGCAAAGACCTTCCTCCAGGAAACAGTACCAGGAAAAAGAAGAAGAGGCAGACAGAGAAAGCGGTGGGAAGACAACATAAAAGAATGGACGGGCCTACCATTGAAGAAGTTCTAAACAGGTCAAAGGATAGAGAGGAATGGAGAAAGACGGTCTACACGTCTACAAGGCAACGCTTTATCTTAACTTTTGCGACGTCTAGAAAACATCAAAAAGTTCATAAAAAAATATACTGATAGCATTACCAAAGTGAATGGAACTCTTTGAACAATAGTGCCTAAAAAAATCGAAAAAATCTTGGAAGATAACGGCCAACCGCTCCATCAGAACTACGTCAGGTCGTCGCGAAGTCGGCGACTGCTGTCTATCAGACTCTATCACCGCCACTCATTGATCAGGGAACATGAAAGATGCCTGTGTGTAGTCGCTGAATGAACTCTTTATGTTGTGTCTGTTGTATTTATGTGCATGTTTCTGTTGTGTTGTCTTTATATGGGAAAAAATTCCTTGTAATCACAACACATTTCCGTAAGGATCAATAAAGCAGTCTTAGTTATAGTCCATAGACATATTTATGTCTATGGTCTTAGTCTATAAACGTTTTAGAAATTGTTGAGTTATTGGAAAAACATTTGGACTATTTTTAAAGCTTTTTATATATCTTTTGTTTGCCTGATTGCGCACGTAGAATGGTGATTTTTGGAATTACCAAAATAAATTCGAACAATTAGCTATAAATTAATTCCAGATTAAACGGAAATACAAAAGAAAAAAAAAACACAAAAATTTATTACAAAAATGAATAATAGAAACCGTGCTATAGTTCAAATATTCTTAGAAGTTTTGTAACTAAAGTCACTGACCATGTGACAGAACTTAAGGCGTTAAATTTTGTTTTAAGTCATTAGATCTATATGCATTATGTCGTTCTTGTCACAGCTTGCTACAGTTTCGTTATTGTGTCATTTAGTTCGAGGTAAGACACTGTCACTGTCACCTATAGTATAAGGATCATGAATGAGAACCAAATTTGGCTAGATCAAGATTTAATCTAGATTTAGCAACAGTCTAGACGTCGATACTCAGAACAGGCCAGCCTTGGACAGGGGCGTAGCTAGGAATTTTCCACCGTTTTGGGGCCAGGAGGGGGGCTTGACCTCTTTGGGGTCCCAGCATTATGCGAAATAGTTAATTTTATTGTAAAAAAAACCACTCATTTGGCCCCCCCTCCCTTCCCCCACCCTAGCTACGCCACTGGCCTTGGATAATTATAGGCCCTATGTGAAGCGAATTAGTCATGTTTTGTGGGCCACGGTTTACGAGGGTGTCATATGGCCAGCAAAACGACCAATCGCCTTTAATTTTCCATCGGAGACGCCCTAAAGACTTTAGTAGAGGAAAAAGTAGACGCCCTAAAACATCTGACATTAGTAGAGAAAAATGTAGACGCCCTAAAG
Organism: Biomphalaria straminea; assembly: GCA_021533235.1. NCBI lineage: Eukaryota > Metazoa > Mollusca > Gastropoda > Planorbidae > Biomphalaria > Biomphalaria straminea. Next base: position 4,334 of record JADKLZ010026011.1, on the reverse strand, counting down.
ACATCTGACATTAGTAGATGAAAAAGAGGACGCCCTAAAAACATCTGACATTAGTAGAGGAAAAAGTAAACGCGGTTGGATATTGTGCTGGCCACATGACACCCTTGTTAATACCACGGGCTACAGAAAGAGATGACCTTTACATCATCTGCTCTATAGATTGCAAGTTCTCACAGAAGAATTTTTTTTTTACGACGGCAGAGAAAGTTAGGTTTGGGAAATAGATGCTAGATATGGTAGATGTAAATATTTTTTAAAAACCTGTTTTATAATGAAACTTCAGACATATAAATGTGTCTAAGACTAAATTCTGCTTTTGCAGTTGATAATAAATATATATATATATATATATATATATATATATATATATATATATATACACATGAAAATATGTCAAAGTATTTTTAATATGTGAACGTCAATACTTTTATTTTTATTGACGTCATAGTCTCCACGTCATCTACAACATTGGACAAACACTTTCTTCTGTCACTGCCAACGATGGCGCCTCATCACCAGAACAGCGTAGTATTCTATCTCTATACAGAGGAGAGCGACTCTTTTAAGGTCTGCACATTTGTTTTTATTTATTTATTTTTTGTAAAGGCTCATACATGTATCTATAAAAGTCACATGTATTCACACTAATACTTTCGACTTTCGACAATCCGAGATCTACATTACAAATCTCTTTTTGATCTCACTGTAAGTCCTTCAGCAGGACTTTTAAAAGGGGCACCAGTATAGGAGGTGAAAAGTTGCTAGTAGTTTTAAATACCTCGGAGAAAGAGTCTCAGATGAAGGAACCAAACCTGAACTACTGGCCAGAATTGCGCAGCCCACAGCAGCATTTGCAAAACTCAAAACAATATGGAAAGTTAATGACAGCCCTCGACACTAAAATCAGACTGATGCGCTCCCTGGTAACGACCCCATTCTTATATGCTTGTGAGTCTGTAGAAAAGGATTCTAACAATTATTTAAGAAGCTACAGAAAGATTCTAGGTATCTCACTTAAATCCCATACAAATAAAGCATAGCGAATGAAGAGATTTAATACAGGACTAACACAGCAAGGTACCCACGATTACCCGCTATCCACTATCGAAAACGCAATGATAACATCTTTGTACATATCTCAAGGTGCTAAGGGCTCGCAAAGACCATCCTTCATGGAACAATATCAGGAAAACATAAAAGAATTGACAGGCCTGTCATTGAAAGAAATGGTAAACAAGGCAAAAGATAGAGGGGAATGGAGAAAGACGGTCAACGGATCTTGTGTGGTGCCCCAACGGTTCCCCGGACTAAGGGATAGTTGAAGCTGTTATGTCTCTGCAGGGTGATATCTACGACAGCGCAAACAGCACAGCCGCCTGTAATCTCAACCTAAACAGTGGTATTAAACAAAAAAGAACAAAAAAACATGAATGTATATACTCTAGAAAATAAAGAAACGCTTAAGAATTATTCAATATAAATATTTTCATTATGATCAATTTCATTATCCTAAAAGTTCAAATTTCAAATATTATACTTTTGAAAAAAAAAGAATTAAAAAACAAAACTTATATTAAAACGCAATTAAAGCTATGCCACTCAAACGAGGTAGCAGTTTTGTATGAAGGTGTGTGACCCAAACATTGAACTCATGTGTGTCACACTTAGGCCTTACCATTCTCTTAGAGAATTCCTACAAGCGTGTAATGTTATTGTTTACACAGCACCCACGACTTCTCTCCCCATTAGCTTATTATATTTCCTATATAAAAACACCATTAATCAATTATGACTAGTTGATTAACTAGTTGATTTATTTTTTTTTTGTTAATTCCAGTGTTGCCATTGAGCATAAGTTTGTATGCGAAATTTGATGAATATTAAATGATCAGAAGTGTTCGAAAAAAGTGATTAAAAAAAAATAATAATTATATTTTTTCTTAAATCCAAATATATATGCGTTGTAGGCCTATAGAGGATTGGAACTTCCACAATACTAGGTACACAGGCCCTCGAAACTATTGCCCTCACTACATAATGAAACCAAAGAGACTAGGTGTCGATAAGCGTTATGAACATTTGTGATGATGTGGTCCGTGTGTGTGAAATGTGGGCTACGTGGCCCTCAGGAAGTTAAAGGTTGAGTCTATCACTGGTTTGACTTGATTGCAGGTTGTCTTGACTACGGAACACTACAAACTTGGACCGAAGCTGGCTGCGGACATAACACTCAGTAGACTCAAAGACGAGAGTTATAAACTGCATCCCAAATATCAGTAAGTCAAGATCCCAGACATCAGTACGTAATAAGTAGAGAGATCCCAGACATCAGTAAGTCATAAGAAGATTGATCCCAGACACCAGTAAGTCAAAAGTAGAGAAATGCTATACATCAGTAAGTCATGAGAGATCCCAGACATCAGCCATAATTAGAGAGATCCCAGGCACAAATAAGTCATAAGTAGAGAGATCCTAGGCACCAACAAGTCATAAGTAGAGAGATCCCAGGCACCAATAAGTCATAAGTAGAGAGATCCCAGACACAAATAAGTCATAAGTAGAGAGATCCCACACATGACATCAGTAAGTCATAAGAAGAGAAATCCCAGACGTTTGTAAGTCATAGGTAGAGAGATCCCAGGCACCAATAAGTCATAAGTAGAGAGATCCCAGGCACCAATAAGTCATATGTAGAGAGATCCCAGGCACCAATAAGTCATAAGTAGAGAGATCCCACACATGTCATCAGAAAGTCATAATAAGAGAAATCCCAGACGTTTGTAAGTCATAAGTAGAGAGATCCCAGGCACCAACAAGTCATATGTAGAGAGATCCCAGGCACCAATAAGTCATAAGTAGAGAGATCCCACACATGACATCAGTAAGTCATAAGAAGAGAAATCCCAGACGTTTGTAAGTCATAAGTAGAGAGATCCCAGGCACCAACAAGTCATAAGTAGAGAGATCCCAGGCACCAATAAATCATAAGTAGAGAGATCCCAGGCACCAATAAGTCATATGTAGAGAGATCCCATGCACCAATAAGTCATATGTAGAGAGATCCCAGGCACCAATAAGTCATAAGTAGAGAGATCCCAGGCACCAATAAGTCATAAGTAGAGAGATCCCAGACATCATTATGTCATAAGAAGAGAGGCCTGATAGTTTTACTGAAGAGTAAACTAGTGAGTGAAGAGTAAACCAGAATATAGCTTCCTGTCTCCTGTATTCTTCCTCTATCTTTTCTCCATCTAGGGAACATACAGGATCATGTTGGGACCACGACCTCTTCATTGACTGCAAACAAACGAAAAAGACCTACAATAAACTGAAAATAAAGTTTTAGTTAACTTTTCTGTACGATTTTTTTTATTGCTGGCATTCTATGCTGAAAAAACAAAGCAAAATATAAAAAACTTTTTTAAAAAAGCTTTTCTAAAAGGAAAGAACTCAGTCAATAAAACTATATCGACCAATAATGCAATAGTCATTCCCCGAATTCGATATCAAGCAAAATACTTAAGTACCAGTAATAAATAGAGTATTTTTTGTTTATTGATTTATGTATTGTTAGATACAATAAATAATTGTTTAAAGTATCAACTAGATCGGAGAATGCTTGAGGGAGAAATAGGGTTAATATTAATGCAGGGCACTAAACCTAACAAATTTAACCACATCTGTAATAGTTTCCCTTGTTGCTATTAAATACAATAATAAATTACCAGTATATAATTATCCGATTGGTAACTTTTTTTCTGATTCGTGTCTTGTCTATGTCAATGAATAATTGTGTAAAATTTCAGCTTGATACGAGAGTGGGTGTGGGAGAAATAACGTGTATACATTTTCCAGACAGACAGCAAGACAGACGGACAGAATTAGTATAAGCTTTGTTTAAAAAATTGCATTTTATTCTGTTTTGTATTTAAGCTATGCTACAGGTTTGGGACTCAAGTGGACCTTCAGGTTTGTGGGCCCCAGAACGTTTGGCATAACAGTCTTAATGGAAGAAAGTTCGGAGTCTGCCGCTACATTGGTTGCCTTGCCTGTTAGCTCATGGGGCAGAAAATATTACGCGGTGACCCTGAGGTAATGTAGTTCTCGACTGCATTCACGTATACTCTTAATACGTCTTTAAACCTAATAATAAATACATAATAAATAAATAATAGCTTTTATATAGCGCTACTTTCATGCTTATAGCGTGCTGAGAGCGCTCTATGGTGCGTCGCTAAATAACTACAATTAACAATTGAATACCTAACAATGTAAACAATTTATAAAGAAATATCAGGTGGCCGAGCCTTGCTCGGTTAAATAATTTCATAAGA
>JADKLZ010026002.1:0-12912 GCA_021533235.1 Biomphalaria straminea | reverse complement strand
AATTATCAATCAATGTGACTCATCTATTTTCAATGAAAATTTTCTAGTTTGACGTTTCCTTAAAAGTTGTCGCTTCACATCACTGGCCATTTCATCAATCCGTCTTTGAATCGAAGTGTCACTTATCGGTAATACTTTCAAAACCTCATTGGGATCTTGATGCATCACTGTGGAAATGACCACTCTTAAAGCTGGGGATTATCAATTTTTCACCAACAATGTGACTTTTGATTTTTTGCAATTAACTCTGCAATTTTGTAAGAGGCCATCAAACCGTCTTCTGCATTGCTGTTTTGTTTTTTTAAATATTGTTTGAATAGTCGAGTGTTTTTTAAATTGCTCATGAATAGTTTTGAATTACTCAATGGGCTTATCCTTTTTGTCAGGATGCAAGGCATTCATATGTTCCTGAAGCCGACTTTGTTTCATCGCCTCATTGGAAAATGTTTTCATGCAAAGTGGACACAATGGAATACGTTTATCTTCAGGCGATTCTATGAAACCCATGGAGAGATAATTTGCTGAATACTGGCGAGTTGTTTTCTTGGTCGACATTGTCAATGCTTTCACTGTAAAATGAACATTACACTCATTTATGTTAACGCTAGCTTTATTATTTAAACCAAATAGCATAAACATTGTTTAATATTATTATTATATAACTATGTTACTGTAGATATAAAAAAAACTATAATTTAAAAAGCTTATAACCTTGTTTATTTATCAATCTACAAACTGTTTTACGCGCTTAATACTGCTGCAGTAAAAACAAAAATAGCAATTGGTTTTATAAATCATAGAAACAAGGAATTCCCGAACTCTAAAAATAAAATGATTATTTGTCTATATATACTTCGCCAGTGCCGCTTTGAAGAAAATGTGCTACGTTGAAAACGTTTTTCATTTTTTTTCTTTTGTTTCTTCTCTGCGCCACTGATTGCCCCTTATGTGTCCAGCGCCCCCTTACCGCCCACTTTTGTGTCAACCGCCCCCGTACCGCCCCTTTGGCTCCCAGCGCCCCCCAAAATCTTGAAATCGCCCCCAAGGGGGCGATATCGCCCCCGTTGAAGAACACTGATCTAGACCTATAAGCTAACCAAATACGATGTCACAAGAAATAAAAATTATACAAAATGTCTAGATTAAAATTAAAATTTTTTGGTATTGATGGTCCATTGCATCAGTGGATAAAGATTTTCTGATAGGAAGAGAACAAACTGTAATAATAGATGGTTCTAAATCAACACCAATAACAGTAAACTCAGGTGTACCCCAAGGAACAGTCTTAGGTCCACTACTATTTCTAATTTACATAAACGATTTACCAAATTGCATTGGTTCAGGAACAAAAGTTAGATTATTTGCAGATGATTGCATAATATATAGGACAATAAAAACAATACAAGATACAGAAATTTTACAAAGAGAATTAGATGAATTACAGAAATGGGAATCAAATTGGAGCATGTCTTTCCACCCAGAAAAATGTCAGTTATTAAGAGTAACAAAAAAACTAAAACAAATTAATTCCACTTATCTTATTCATGGTAAACCAGTAACACAGACTAAAAACGCAAAATACCTAGGTGTTATAATAAATGAAAAACTGTCATGGAATCCCCATATTGATGAAACTATAAAAAAATCAAACAAAGCATTAGGGTTTATTAAAAGAAATTTCTATAAATCAAATAAGAACATAAAACTAAAATGCTATTTAACCTTGGTTAGGCCAATAATAGAATATGCATCCTCTGTTTGGGACCCCTCAACTCAAGAAAACATTAAGAAACTAGAACAGACACAAAATAGAGCAGTGAGATTCATAACAAACGAATATTCACATTTCACTAGAGCAGTGATTCCCAAAGTGGTCCATATGGACCCCCAGGGGTCCACGAGGACTTCCAGGGGGTCCACGAAAGTGAAAAAAAGAATTGGGGGTCCATGACATGCAAATGGGGGTCCACGAGAGTGGATCTCATTTAAGAAGGAATTGAATTTAAAATAAATCTCACATTAATGAAATCACCTATTATATCATACAAATATACATTATTTATACCTTATTATAGCTAGGCCATTATATATAACGTAGGCTATATTATTGGGATGAAAACCATATTTTAAATTTTAATACTTCATTTAAATAGCTCAATTTGGTCTAGAGATAAATAATATTCAACATGACTGAATCTAAATATAAAATAGACGGTGGTGTTAATTTTCAAAAAAATTTTCTTATTTTCTCGTCGAACTTATATTGCCTATGTGTCTTTTATTTAACATTTTATGTAATGACACCATGAAACCACCTAAGCTGGAGGATCGTTGGAGACAAAGCCACCCTGATAAGATTTGAAAAACTAATGAACACTCCATGATAAAGTTGAGAAAAGATCTACAATTGACAAAATATTTGATTTCAAATTTTGATGAAAATATAATGGTTTTCTGTGTGCTGTGTCTTAAAATATCTTGCAAAATTATGAAAATGACATACAGTTGGGGGGAAAATTGAATGACTTAGCCAGCCGTGGAAGCTTTTAAAACTATTTTGCACACAAACCTACATCTGATATTTGCTAAGAATTCTTCTAAGCAACAAATAGTTCAAAGGTCTATATATGAATCGAGTTGTGCCTGTCATGAAACATTTGTCGGGCACATGTTCGTTTATTTATGGATAAAGAAATTCACGACAAAATTTCGTTTTGTGAAAACTGATAATTGACAATAAAGTCGAATACACATTTGATGTTTTGAAGGAATCGTTCGAAGAAAAAGCAAACCCTGTAACTATTATATCAGTAGCAACAAATGGAACATTAGCATATCTAGATTGCAGGAATATCTTCAATTTGTTATCAACAAGAGAGTGTTAATGTGCCATTTTTTTATGATACAGTTTTCCTATTTCTTCTCTGTGGTTGTCATAGACCTCATTAGTTATAATGATAATTTTTAAATCATTTTTTCTCCATTGGGCCATTCAATAAGTATTCCAGCTATTTCGTTTGTGGTAGCTTTCTGAGAACAATCCATGAAAACTCTGTTAGGGCGATGGTATTGTAGAAGAGTTCACTAAAGTCTTGAGCTCTGTTGGAATATAGCTAAATATTTCTTTCTTCTAATGTAAGTCTTTGCAAACAACATCTTTCTTCAAACAATATATTTCTCTGTACAGCTGGTCGAGTCAACCTTGTCTGGTAATGATGTATTTTTTTATTCAAATTATTATGGCCCTAGAAATCCAGCTCTTTGTGAAACCTTTTACTTAAACAACAAATCTCAATATGAATAAAATAATCTCCGTAGCAATTGGAGTCGAGCTTGCAAACCTTTAAAAACAAAAAGTTTGCAATGTGTTTAGTGATAGTAAACGATACATATTAACTGTTACATAATTAATTAAAATGTAGATTTAAATTACTTTTTCAGTCCTCGTGTCACTGCTTGGAAATTATCTAAACAAAATGTGTAATTTGGAATTGATGAATTTTCAAAAATTCAATATAACTTAAACAGGGGGTCCACGGAAAACCAGAAAACATGTCAAGGGGTCCACGAGACAAAAAAGTTTGGGAACCACTGCACTAGAGTAACACCTTTAGTAAAATCACTAAATTTAGAAAACCTTCAGGATAGAAGACTTAAGAGTAAAGTAGCAATTATACACAAAACACTGAACCATAATCTTCAAATACAAAAACAAAACTTAATAAAATACTCAGAAAGACACAAAGATAAAGGCACATTTCTCGTCCCATATGCTAGGACAAATCTGTACAAATGCTCTTTCTTCCCTAGTGCCATTAGAGCATGGAATGGTTTGCCTGAGCTAGCCAGGAAAACCAGTGACTTGGCAGAATTTAAGTCACTGGTAAATATGCATGACTGAATGCATGACGCGTAGGACGTAATCATCTTCTTTTTTGAAGTAACGTCTGTATTATATAAGATAAGAAGAAGATAAGATAAGATACTTCACAAGAATAATAATTATCTTATGTAAATAATACATATATATATTGCCGAAGATAGAGATTACGTCTAAATATTCAAAACGAGGCAACACTAATTAACCTTACTACTCGACATGATAATATACGACGTCTTGATTTGATTTGCAAGAATTTTGTAGATATTTTTAAGAAAAAATTATTAATAAGCATACATGCATTTTAGATATTGCAAAATGAAAAAGGATGGGAAAAATAAAAGAAACGAAAAATTGGATAAATTAAAACTTGTAAATAAATGAAATATTTCAGAAATTAACAAGTAGTGCTCATTAATGTGCTGCATATGCTACCAATCAAGATGTGGATCATTTACACCTGGAATTAAATCCTACATATACTTAAATAGAGCACCTGGATGCATGCGGCTTCAGAATGAGACAGCTGGAGGTCACTCACAAAGGTTGCGGGATACCCATTTAAGACCAAAAGAAATCCACCGCCGAGGACAGACGCAGACGGCGAAAAGAAAATCTTAATCAACCACCGGGGGACAATGGTAATACTTGCCCTGGATGTTGGAAAATATGTAGATCACAGATGGGGCTGAATAGCCATGAGAAAAAACTGCATTCCTCATTAATCTTCGGACTCGAAAACAAGCTTTATTAATTCAATTAACCTTTGTAATGTTAGATCTTGTCCTAGTGACACACTGTGCCACATACTGGGCTTTTTTTTCTGTTCAGATAAATATGCACATATTCATTACCTAAATTAATTTCATTTTTTTTTTTGTGAAATGTCTCATATAATTTACATTCAAAGGTGACAAAGTGGAATAATTATAAGGTTAAATGTACTCATGACATTCACAGATTAACTGCACAGGTAACTGGGGGTATTGAGAGCTCCAGAATCCAGATACTTTTGTACTTCTCATTCCATGTTTTACTTAGGTTATATCCACTCAGTCTGTCTGTCCGTCTGTCTGGTACAAATTTTGTACATGTTATTTCTCCCACTTCCCATTCTCGGATCAAGTTAAAACTTTGCACAATTATTCATTGTCCAAAACTAAACATGACGGAAGACCCAGTATAATCTTATAAGTGTCACTTGTAATCTTACAATCGAAGTCACAGTCTTATAATGGGAGTCACAAGGAATGTTAAAATGTGAGACATTATAATCTTGTAAGAATTATTGGTCATCTTCTAATCAAGAGCTTTATAGTCTTTTTTTTATCAGAGTCAGCTGTAACCAGAAACATTATAATATTTAGAATCAGACTCGTGTGTTATCTTAAGATCACAGCCACTGTAATCTTATTAGTTGGGTGTGTGAGTAGAATGTGTGTGAGTGAAGAATGTGAGGAGTGTGTGAGTGGGCTGTGCGTGATATGGATGTATGAATGGGGTGTGTCAGTGTGTGTGTGTGGGGGGGGGCGCTGTTCAATCACTTTCCTCACTGTGTTCAAAATGTAAGATAAATTTCACTCACAGATTCTTGATTCCCGCCAAATACATTTGAACCACTGTGCTTAATGTCTGCAGCTTGTTGCCATGGAGATAGCTGTGAAAAAAAAATGAACGCATACTTTTTTGTTAACTAAAACAACCACCAAAATGTGTAGCACTGAAAAAAGTGGGGGGTGTTTTTCAAACATTCTAATCTATGTAACAGGGGCCATAACTTATGCTGATTTTATTATTATGAAAGTATGTCTTTAGTATTACGCAATAAAGTCTGTAACGTTTTTTTTTTTTTTTTTTTTTTAGCGGCCCCCGTAAGGGGAAAAAGCCGCTATTAGGTTTGTGCAAAATGTCCGTCTGTCCGTCTGTCCGTCTGTCACACTCAGGGCGCCAAAACTAGAAAAGATACGAAAAATATTTTTTCACCATTAAATGCGGCTTGAAAAGTTTAGGTGCAACGGCTACTTTCAGTTTTCTAAAAGCAAACCGTTTAATTTATAAAAATTATTATGCAAGCGATTTTTTAATAATAAAACACCAATTGTGAAGCAATTACGTAAATCTAAGGGAGGAAATGTTACTATGTGAAATGCTCTAGACATGCAGATATCACGCACATTTTTTAAAATGAACTTTTAGCAGCGGCTTTCGTGTACTAGCGTAAAGACCGGAAATGACATGATTCTAAACTAATTTCTTAAGTTTTGAAAAAAATCAGATTTTTTAAAATAAAATTGTATAATGCCCCCATTAAAATGAAACTAACATATTTTTGTGCGTTTTGTCTGTTGGTTGGTCTGTCCGTCACGGTTAGAAAAAAACACTAAAGGCTTTTGAAAATATGATTTAACCTTTACTGTTCTTTCAGAAATATTGCGATAGTTTAAGGATGGGATCATACAGGAATTGAGCCAGGGACTTAGAAGGAACATCCGAAACATCTTGCGAATAGGCGGATCTGACAGGGATCCGACTCCGACGGGGGCCGCCTCTGAGTTTGTGTATCACACAAACTCTCTTTGTAATCTTGTTTTTGCTAGTCATATACACGGTACCGGTACTTATCTCCCATTCGGTGACCCCCACCGGCTCATTTGGATACCGCCACTGGGCATTTACTCAGATACACATACAGCAAGTGCCTGCTATTCAAGATGAAGAACTCTTTCGGCTTTGATTGCGTTTTTGAATATAAGACATTGAAACCGATTTCTTTCATGGCTCCAAAAAGAAACGTTTGCAGAGAACATGTCATCAAATGTCACCAAATGTCATTGGAAATCGTGTTTGACATAAAATGAAGATTGGGCAAGAAATCTTGGATGTAAGATTTTTTTGTTGATTACACACACACACTCTCTCTCTCTCTCTCTCTCTCTTTCTCTCTCTCTCTCTATTTATCTATCTATCTATCCATCTACCTTATTTACCTTCCTGTCTGTCTGTCTGTCTGTGTATCACACTTTCACTCTATCTCTCATGTATTCACACTTTATATTATGTCTGAGCTCTCTCAATGTCACTCATTCTTTTTTTTGTGTACGTCCTTCTGTCTGTCCGTCCAACTATCCAAACGAAATGTTCTTCAAGTCTTATCCAAGTGATATTTTTTTTCGAAATCAATTGAAAAATAATTTGATTCAACGCATTTTTTTTTTGTTTTTTGTTTTGTATTGTCGATAACGTTCGTTACATTCAGAACCTAAATACAACATTTGTTGGTTAAACACTTCAATGGAGAGACGTCTAGAGTCTAGAGCTACATTTAATACAAGTTTCTACTTATGTCCTGCAGTATGTCCTGAATGTCCGTCCATTGTAATGTTTGAGAAATGTCTACACCTAGAAGTCGTGCGATCACTAAACCTGGTCTTAAGTCAGAGAACAAACTAGACTGAATGCTATTTCCAGGCAAGTTTATTGTTTTCATCTTAATTGACAATAGAATATTGGAGATGGTATCGGGGTTGTTTTTTAAGTCTTTAAACAAAGGTCACAGTCTCCCAGTAAAGATTTCAGCAAATTCTGGAGGAACTGAATGTTTACGTCTGGCTGCTCCGACAGTAACATTGTGTATCAACAAAAGAGAAAGTATTGCTACTACCAAGTAGATACAAGTATAAGCTCAGTGGCTTAGATAGGTTGGGGAAAGGAAGGAGAATTTGATATTGCCCCAGGGCCCCCTCAATTGGGGTCCTCCAAATGAGTGTTTTTAATATTAAAAATTAAATATTACGCAAAATGCAGATACCCATGAGAGGTCAAGCCCCCCTCCCCCCGGCCTCCAAACGATGGAAAGTTCCTAGGTACACCCCTGTATAAGCTACCAACTTCGACAAAATGTATGTGTTCCTTAATATACTTCTAATATGAAACCATTTGTTTCCAGTTGTGGAAAGATGTTAATAGGGAGAAAGTTGTAAGTAGAAAGATGGGACGCAATGGTCAAATGGTTAAGCGCCTGGCTTCCAAGCCGGAGGTCCTGGGTTCAAATCTCGATGAAGACTGAGATTTTGAATGTAGGGATTTTTAGGGCGCCCTGGAGTCCACCTACTTTTATTGGTACCTGACTCCAGTTGAAAAAAAGTAAAGGCGGCTGGTCGTTGTGCTGACCACATAACACCCTGCTCGTTAACCGTTGGCCAAAGAAACAGATGACCTTAACTGTTGCCTTAAAATCATCTGCCCAATAGATTGCTAGGTCTGAATGGAAAACCTTTTTTTTTTTTACTAGGGAGAAAGATATTAGTAGGGAGAAAGATTTTTTTTAGGGAGAACGATGTTAGGAGAGAAAATGATGTTAATTTGTCCAGAAAAATACGACACCTACATACACCAACAAAACTTCAAGAATTTTTTTTTTTTTGCAAACATTTAAAATATTTGAAATGGACTCAATTCACTGGAAGATTGTGCAGACAATTGCTCTGCGTGATATACAACTGTCATGGGAGTAACTGGGAGAGAGGAAAAGGGAGAGGAAGGGAGGAAAGAAGAAGAAGAAGAAGAAGAAAAAGAGAGAGAGAGAGACTATCTGAAATAGCAACGATTAGCTCGCAATCAGTAACTTCCGATGTGTGATTGCATCCTTGGGGAAGATTTTAAAATTACGGTTATATTATTTTTCAGCTGCTCAACAATATGAGTGTGTATATAAGACTAAAAGCATTGACTTTGTTAGCTATGTAGAAATAGAGTATAATACATACAATATTCAGCATTTTTTTAAAATGTGAAGTTCTTTCAGCACATTGTATTTATTACCTACATTTTATTAAGTAATAGTAGATATACTTAAAAGGTAATTTGTCCCTAGAGGCGCGTTGACTGAGCGGTAAAGCGCTTGTCTTCTAAACCGGGATCCTGTGATTTTAAATTTCGTGATCTTTGGGCGCCTCTGAGTCCACCCAGCTATATTGGGTAACTGACATTAGTTAGGGAAAAGTAAAGGCAGTTGGTCGTTGTGCTAGCTACATGTCCCCCTCGTTAACCGTGGTCTACAGAAACAGATGACCTTTAAATCATCTGCCCAATAGATCGAAATGTCTGTAAGTGGAACTTTACTCTTTTTTAACTTTAGTCGCTAGAGAGATACTGTAACAGTCGTATGTTGAAAATAACTTTAAATCGCAATTACTCCCCCAACCTCCCCTCTATCCCCACGAAAATGGACTGGGTTTATTTAGGGACTCAATCAGAAGTCAAGCTCTTTACAAACAGCGTTCAGTAAACCTCATGTGACGTTTTTTTTTCTCAATAATCTGGGTTTTTTCCCCCTCTGTAAACATTCCATACCCTCCTGAAACAAAGCTCTGATGTCTTGATGTCTTGATAAAGACGTAAGCCAAAGATAATAAACAACAATGTCCAAGCTAAGATCACAACACATAAACACAGTCTAGAGTGTTCAGCATCTGGCCAAGTTGACAGTGATGTCTTATAGACCAGCGGTTCTCAGGCTTTTTTTATTAGTCACTTTTCAATGTCTAGGGGGCGCGGTGGTCGAATGGTTAAGCGCTTGGCTTCTGGGTTCGAATCCCAGTGAAGGCTGGGATTTTGAACTTTGGGATTTTTAGGGTGCCCCTGAGTCCACCCAGCTCTAATGGGTACCTGACTTTAGTTGGGGAAAGTGTGACGGGTCGCCGCGTGTGACGTGAATTTAGCTTGTTTGGTGTCTAGGGGATGATTATTTTTTAGTATATCACACACTGACCCTTCAGCAGACAAATCGGGAGCAGACACGCAACTAGACAAGCAATTAAGAGAGATACAAATTGATAAAATATAAAGACTATTTATTTACATAAATATTTACATAAATGAATAAAAAGGGGAGGATTTGTATCTAACTCTGAACTATGCTATATTTGATCATCACTTATGCACGTAATGAGAGAATGTGTCACTTTGTCCTTGGTACTTAGCTATTTTCTTGTCTTGGATGAATCGTAGTTGTCTGTATCCTGGCTTGAAGTGGCGTTTCTAGCTGGGTAGAGGGACGCCGATGATATAGTCCTTGTGGAGGTTCAGTCCAAAAGTTCCAATATCTGTAGTGGGCACAGTAAGGCGGGTGGCCGGTTACCGTGGGCACAAGTGTACTGCGGGCAGAGCGGATCTGCCGTGGGCAGCGTCGGGCAGGATAAGTCCAGTGAGTTGGCAGTGAGCTATGACGTCTCGCACAGAGCGGATCTATAGGGACGTCGTACCTAAGAGGCTGACAGGCGGACTGTCAAATAGGCAGGCTTGAGCCGATAGCGCCAAGTGGACGATGAGTAGTGACTTTCAGCGCTGAAAAGCACTTGATAGTACGTGATACTCGTAGTGGATCCAAGTAGGCAAGCGATACTGATAAGTACCAAATATGCAAGTTGGCAGAGTGGGCCAAATGCAATTAGGCAACGCTGGACAGCTCTAAATGGGCAGATGTGTCAATACACATAGGCAAGTAGGCAGATCCTAGTAGGTAGTAAATAGGCAGGTAGGCAGGTCCTAGTAGGTAGATGGAACTCAATGCGGATAGGCAGATGTGCCAATACACATAGGCATGTAGCAAATAGGCAGACACCTGAGGGAGGCTGCGGATAAATAAGGACAAGTTAGGACATGTCTCTCGTGCATCTTGTCGATGCCCTCGTCTGAGGTGCATACGTCAGATTGATAAAATTGCTTTAGTGCACAATGGGGAAAATGATGACAAATGGGATTGGAGAATAGAGGGCTGATAATAATCATAAAATGTACATAAGAGGGGAAAAAGTAATATATATGTACATAAAAGGGGAAATAAGAATCTCAATAAAATACAAGTATAAAAGAGGGGGGGGAAGAAGAGGGGAGAATTGGACGCTGGTGGTCAATGACCGTGACGCTATTGTCCAAACACGGCCGGGGCCATGACGTGAACAATGATTGTCCGTTCAAGGGGAGGGAACAACTCTTGCAAAAGCAAAATGATTAAAATGAGAGATGTTTCTAAAGTCATCAAGGCGACCAGCCGAGACAAAGAGAATAAACTCAACTGTACATACATGTACAATGTTGCGTCAATTTTCAATTGAGCAACGTGGCAATAATATTGCCGACATGGGTAAATGTAACATATAGATATATACATAGGCAATGTTGAAGTTTTCTACTTACGACAGTGAGAAATGCACAATGCACAAATTAAAATATGAGTAAACTAAATAAAATACACAGGATAATATCCAGAATGAAATATGCACACAAGTTAATAAAATGGACTTGTAATTTACGCAGACTCACCACAGTATTCCTCTAAGAGAATTAACAAGTGAACTAGTCCAGGCTCATGCGGCAAGTGCCAGCGGAAGAGTGAAATGAGCGAGTTGGAATAGTTTAGCTTATAAAAGTCGGGAGCCCGACCGGAAACAGGAAATGTGATAAGATAGGGATTATCTCTCACGTGGTCGGCTCGAGACGAATATTTCACACATTGGAAAGAGGCCTGGGCGTGTGGACTCGAGATAAGGGGCACTCCTGGGAGGGTCAATAGGCGAGTGGCCTCGAATAATCTCTTTGATCAGGGAGGGGCACGGGTATGGATGGATGAATGGACAATCCTACCCAGACGGTGTCGACTATCAGTCGGACAGCCGGCGCCTCAGATCAAAGTAAGCGATCGTGCGTTTATCTACGCCCCGGTCAAGGGGAGATAAGCGAGGAGTGGCAACAGTCCATGCGCTAGACTTTAGTCTAGCGTAAATAGGATAAAGGTGTGGTTTTGTGAAGAAAAAGGGCATAGAAAGGGGAAATAATTAAAATAAAATAAATAAATAAAGATAAATAATAATTAATGCTGTGATAAAAGTGAGCGAATCTGACAGCGAGTTTTCGCCTTGTCACAGAAAGTAAAGACGGTTGGTCGTTGTGCTGGCCACATAACACCCTGCTCGTTAACCGTTGGCCAAAGAAACAGATGACCTTAACATCATCTGCCCCATAGATCGAAAGGTCTGAAAGGGACACTTTACTTTCCTTTTTTTCAATGTCTAGTTATATAAACGAAATGAAATCTAGAGTCGCTCGCACTGCGACACAACTTTCATTTGAACTCAATGCTTGCTTAATTTTGCAAGCAAACTGTGAACCGCTGACGGGACTAGCTGCCTGGCCCAGACATTGAGTCTGATGTATGGTGTATCGAGCCATACTAATTGCTCTACTGTCTGGGCTCTCACATGGCGCCAAGCGGGGAAATAAAAAGAAGGATTTGTGAACGATAACATAAAGATATATAAGATGTCCAATAAATAGTGTGGGAATAAAGACATCTGGTCTTTTCTGGTTCTCCTTGAGTCATTGTTAGAGTGAAGAGTGACCTGAATGACGTCATAACGTGCTTTGAAGACATAAACGACACTGCACGAATGTTACAGACTAGCTACTTCAGGTCAGTTCTGCCCCATGCAGACCAGATACACTCAGATATGCTTTCATAGTAAAGTAAATTGTCCATGTCAGACCTTGCGATTTATGATGTTAAGATCATATGTTTCTATGGTTGATGAGTAACGAGCAGGATGTCAACCGCCTTTACTTTCACTATTAGTTAGAGTTAGAGGGCGCGGTGGCTGAGCGGTAAAGAGCTTGACTTCCGTACTGGAGGTCCCGGGTTCGAATCCTGGTGAAGACTGGGATTTTTATTTCGGGATTTTCGTCGCCCTTGAGTCCACCCAGCTCTAATGGGTACCTGACATTTGTTGGGGAATAGTAAAGGCGGTCGGTCGTTGTGCTGGCCACATGACACCCTCGTTAACTGTTGACCACAGAATCAGATGGCCTTTACATCTTCTTCCCTATAGACCACAAAGTCTGAAAGGGGAACTTTTCTTTTTTTTACCCGATTTGGGTTGACTCAGGGCGCCCTAAAAAGCGCCACCGCACCCCATAGATTTTAATACTATACCGGAAGTGGTAATGGATGTAAGCACTCCACTACCTATAAAATGCTT
>JADKLZ010025997.1:0-12204 GCA_021533235.1 Biomphalaria straminea | reverse complement strand
ATTTTGTGTTTCCACACCACCGCAATTAAATAATTACATTAAAAAAGTAGATTGCTGTTATATAGAGGTGTGTTTACAAACCAAATGGCCGCTGCTGCCATGGCAACATCTTTATCTGTTAAAAAAAATGTTGTTTTTGTGTACCATCACAATTATCATTTTAAAAAAATATAAATAGTTCGTCCATCGAGGTTCGAAGTTGTCAGAGGCTGAGGACTTTGCGCTTTTGTTGTGTGCCGAATCAGATACCCCATTTGAAATAAACCGTGCTGAGATCACTCCCTTAGGGCACGGAAGAGGAAGCGTGCAGTGAGTTGTAGGGTCGCCTTATCCCCGTACAAGGACAGACCCTCTGCCACACATGGACCAGTTATCTCTCTCTCATTACCTTGTCCCGATCGTTCATCTTGCAGAGCGCGACATTCGTGGAGAATGTGCTCTATTGTCTCATCGTCCTCGAAGCAATGGCGGCACCGTGTGTCGAAGGGACCTTGGCGAGACCATGAGTTTGGAACCCAAGTGCTTTACCACTCAGCCTCTACGTTCCATGGCAGATCAATGAATTTAAAAACAAGGTTACAAAGACAGTTTGAATGGAAAACACAAACTCAAAATCGGCCCTCGAAGTGGTCCACCCAGGCAGGTTAAAAAGGGCAGTATCAATTTTTTTCAAAAAGAACATCAGAATCAAATTCTATCAAAGACAAATACAGACAAGAATGGAGAAAGAAGGTTGACAGATCCTGTATGGTGCCCCAGCGGGCCTAAGGATAGGTGAAAGTGAAGTTTAATGTGAACCTGGCCTAACTGATGTCTTATAATGAATATCTAATTGGTTTAATTGTTTTGTAAAGGGTCAATCTCTTATTGAAATTCTCAAAAAAAAATTCCCTTAGTTCTATGTAATATTTTCTGGATTGCAGTTTACGCGATAATATGAAAACCTACGTATTAATTGTTGTTTTAAATTTTGTTTAACTTATATGCATACTAAATAGATTTTTTCTCTTAAAAAAAATAAACATATTTTTTGTGTCTATGTATTCGTTAATGGGATATAACTTACATGACTTAGCAATACAACTTGTAAAAAAAAAAAGACAAAAAACATTTGCATAAATGTGTTAAAAATATGTAAAAAGTCACCTCCGCTACTAAAGAGCCTCCTATATTTGTTACTATTAATAGTAAATAGTTGTAAAAGTTGTGTATTTTTATGAAAAAAACTGCTTGCATAACTGATTTTTAAAAAAATAGATTTTTTGCTTTTAGAGAAGTAAAAAGTAACCCTTGCATCAGTCCTTTCAATGAACTAAAATACTATGATGTAGGATCTTTTCTAGTAGGCCTATACGAGACCTAAACGGGACGGACGGACAGACATACCACACAATACTAATAGCGTCGTTTCCCGCTAAAAAAATAGTCAGTTGATTGAACAAGCTCAAGACCACGACGTCACATGATTCAATTTTCCAAAAACCGTTCAAAGAGCCTCGTCGTATTTTAAACATGTTCAATATTACCTTAAGAAATGAACAAGACCGTTGTGGGCTCTCATCCCATGGCCCGAGGGCTGAATGTAAACACCGTACCAGCAACACTTGAGAGTGCGCCCATGAAAGGGAATCATAAAGTATGGAATCAATAATTCTCAGTAGGAGAGATAACCCAGTCTAAGATTACTTAATTGATCGCATCATATGATCTGTGAATATTTCATCAAACACT
This sequence comes from Biomphalaria straminea, assembly GCA_021533235.1. Lineage (NCBI taxonomy): Eukaryota > Metazoa > Mollusca > Gastropoda > Planorbidae > Biomphalaria > Biomphalaria straminea. The sequence goes on along the minus strand of JADKLZ010025997.1, from coordinate 10,473 downwards.
TTAAAACACACGAAAGGGAAAATATAGATCTATGCATAGAGAGATAACTTATTTTAAGAATAATGAGTAGTTAATATCACTGCCTGGTATGGCATTTTGAACATTTTGAATTATAGATAAAATTCATAGATTCCTAAATGCTGCTGGTAAGTTCATTGGCAAAAAGACAAACCCCATTTGGACAGCTGTTTGTTAAAAAAATTCATATAAAAGCTAAAAAGGTCATAGAAATAAAAAAAAATCACCCGATGGGTCAGGATTTTGTGATTTGACCATCAAAAAAGATACAAGACCGATAGCTAAGACAAACAGACACGAAAACTCCCCAACCCTGGATATCTAATAATTAAATAAAATGTATCGATGTGATATAAACTATTCACATGTAAATTATGAGTGAGTCTGGCGTGAATGTATATTTTGGTTTTATACAGTTATCGTGTTTTGTTTGGTGTAATGCACAAATTGTAAGACAAATTTCCATATAGACAATAAAGATTATTATTATTATTATTATTATTGTAACGAACTTCACTTCTCAGGCCTTCTGCTCACACTGCTTAACAACAACACAACACATCTAACTCAAGAACTTAACGACAAGAGCTTCATTAACACAGTGGCGATTTAATTACAAACACATCAACCACAGCCAATTCACACAATTGTCTACACTAACTTCAAATGCTTAAACAGGAATGGAACTACCTAACTAAAACAACAGTCTCCAAAACGCGCATTGCTAAATTTTCAAAGCCTGTTCATAACACCAGTTCTAACTGTCTCTCTCTGCTGGACCGTTCTCCCACTGTCCAATACACACTGTTCTAGTCCGTCCAAGCTCTAGAACACATGAGCACAGGTACAGGTCACACCAGGGCCAGCCGTTGACCTGTGACCCGCCTAAGCCTGTATCACTTGGTCTCACACATATACACATTTCAGTTCGCCACTGGAGATGTAACATTATGTTAGAAACGAACAATTATTCCTTCTCTGGCACAGCCAGGGTCGAGTTTCGTACATTTGGAAACAAAGTTCATCGTAATCACTTCAATAGTTTCCACTGAGCACTTTTCTGGTGATGTGGCAGGTCTGCAACAGTGCCGCCCTTTGACAGGCAACGAGGATGTTCCTAGGAATGTTAAGAGCCTTGACGGTATCTGTGAGGTCAGTTGTTACTGATATGGCAATGGGGTATATTGATACTCCATACCACTGTCACTTTAAGTGTTGCAGACATCACGTAAATAAAATCTTATCACGCGGGGGCGCGGTGTTCGAATGGTTAAGCGCTTGGCTTTTTTGAGGTCCTGGATTCGAATCCCCGCGAAGACTTGGATTTTGAATTTTGGGATTTTTAGGGCGCCGCTGAGTCCACCCGACTCTAATGGGTACCTGACTTTAGTTGGGGAAAGTAAATGCGGTTGGTCGTTGTGATGGCCACATAACACCCTGCACGTCAACTGTTGGCCAAAGAAACAGATCACCTTAACATCATCTGCCCCATAGATCACAAGGTCTGAAGGGGACACTTTACTTTTAATTTTTTACGAGAGTTTTGTCAAGCCAACCACATCACAGACTGTGAGTTCTATTACAAAGCTTATATTAACTTAATGCCGTCTGTCTGTCTGTCTGTCTGTCCGGAATCTTTTACTCTCTTTTTTCTCCCACTTCCCTGTCTTTGATCAAGTTGAAACTTTGCACAGTTATTCATTGTCTATGACAATACATGGGTACATTAAAAAAAATAACCATTAATCAGTGGCGTAGCTAGGTTGGGGGGAGGAGGGGGGATAATTTGATAATCCCCAAAATGAGTGTGTTTTTTTTACATAAAATTTTAAATATTACGCAAAATGCAAGGGCTCACAAAGAGGTTAAGACCACAGTTTCCAAACGATGGAAGAATCCTAGCTACGCTCCTCACATTAATTACCTAGTACTAAATGATTAATTGGCTAATTTTCGGATTGATTCGTGTATTGCTATCGACTATTATTGGGAAGTGGCAGAAAAAAAAAATTCAAACTTTTTACCACACAGACAGACAGCGTTGATTAAAAGCTTTGTTATAAACATTTTTAGGCGCTTGACGTTTCAAGAAGACTTGAAGATGCCTCGCTATTGTATATTTCTTTAAGTGACTGCTAGTTTATAGTGAATGACAGATGTATTGACAATCTCGTTTGTCCCTCTGTTGTACATTAACGCAGTTGAAGCTACACGGGAAGCGAGATGGATGTGCGGTAAAGCACTTGGTTTCCGAATCGAGAGGTCCTGGTTTAAATCTCTAGGATGAGTGGGATTTCGAATAACCGGATTTTAAGGAAGGGGAAATTAAGTCGTCAACCGCTATGGTAAACAATGACTTTTAAATTCTTCTATCTTTACTTTACTATACTTAACGAGCTAAAAACTCTTTACCCTAAATAGATGTGACTTGCGAATTAGCTAACTTAAAGTTTATAGTATCAAAACTTTAAAGAGATACAATTTATCAATTAAATTATTAATGCGTGTTAATTAATTAATTAGGCTTAATTTTGAAAAGGTAAATAAATCATACAGTATTTAGATATATTGATACAGATGTGCAGTTTTTTCCCTATCATATGTTTTTTTGTTTTGTTTTCAATTTTTTTTTTTAATTTCGCTTGTTTCATAGCAATGAAGGTAGAAGCCATTAATGTTGAAAGAAAAAGTTTTCTACGCTGGTCAGAGTTAGTGGACATTGAAGTACCAGCAGACGTGAAGTGTCTTCAACAAGGTCTGGCCTGGACATGGACATCACTCCACATACTTTACACTTGTCTAAATACCGAAACAAGTGGGACCATTAGGAAAGCATACGAAAGCATGATACACTCGTCTAAATTCTAAATACCGAAACAGGTTGAACCGTGTGTAAATAATATTAAAGCATGATATACTAATAAGAAAAGCGAACACTCTCTTATAAATTCTTCAAGCCTGACACTCGTTTTTTTTTAAATTGTATATCTATATTACATTATTATTATTATAGCTTTTATATAGCGCCACTTGCATTCTTATAGCATGCTCGGAGCGGTTTGGTCCAATCTCATTTGTGGACCAGTGGGGGAGGGGGTATCTAGGAGTTGGTTTACCGTGCTGCCTCTGGTCGGGTGTCGAACCTCGAGACCCTTTTTGGGATACTAAGCCAAGCCAAGTTCAAGCGCACTTAGCATCTCGACCACGCTTCTATAAATGGCGTCTTTGGTTTAATGCATGTCAAAGATCAACATTACTATAGTGTTATTGTACAGAAAAAAAACCAGAAGCATATCATTATTTTTTGTGAGTTCGTTAACACCGAAGATCATGCTTTAATGTTCCCTCGTCTGCTGCACAAAATAATTTGTATTATTAGTTGGCAAGAGTTATCTTTTCCTTTGGTGACCTTGACATTATTATTTTTGTGTTTCTTTCAATTTTCTTTTTCATTCTTTGGAATTATTTATTTGTTTTGTAAATAGGGAAACTTACAGACAATGACGTGACTAGTAAAATCAAGACCAGGATTTTAGGACGAACAGCGAAATGTAAACAGTCTACTTTTGACGGTCCTAGAGAGAGGCACTTGTTTTTTAACGTAGAGATGTAGCTTGACGACATTCAACGGTCCCTTCGTTATCATTAAACTTTTTGATCGATATTCAATATCAGCGTGGACTATCTTATACTGTTGGCCTTTCGCTTGTGTTATTGGAATTCCTTATTTGATTGTTACCTCCGTTTGACTTATCTGAATAACACACAGTTTGGAAGCGGCTAACATTTACATGTTTCGGATGTCTCCTTCAGAGTTGAAGATAATTCACTTCCTGGTCCAAAACCCCACACTGGACGACGTGGGATAGCAACGGACAGGGTTTGAACCCAGTACCATCAAGAGGACCGAACGACCAGGCAGCCTTCCGTCTTACCTTTTTCTCTAGGTATAAAAAAAGTTTTCTTTCAGATCTTTCGATCTATAGATCAGTTGATGTAAAGGTCTTCTGTTTCTGTGGCCAACGGTTAACGAGGGTGTCATGTGGCCAGTACAACGACTAACCGCCTATACGTTTCCCTAACTAATTTCAGGTACCCATTAGAGCTGGGTCGACTCAGAGGCGCCCGAAGATCCCCAAATTCAAAATCGCAGTCTTCACCAGGATTCGATCCCGGGACTTCGGTTCTTAAGCCAAGCGTTTTACCACTCAGCCAAAAGTGCCTTATATTTAGCCCTCCCCTTATTCTTTTCTCTTTTTTTTTCTTTAATAACATAGATCAGATAACAAAATGTAATATTATCATGTATCATATGTCTATTCATATGATCAATTCTTTCATATTTTTGACAGATGTATTGCTTCATGATATGTATAAGTTTCCATTGCGAATCTTTTTTCTTTAACATATCCAGTTCTGAGACAAATCTCCTGTTCTCTGCCAAATATCACTGCTGCTGACAAAACTAACGAGCTAATTCTAAGGACGCCGCCCACAGCGTTGTGTCCACTTCTCACCTTCAGGGCGCCGTCCACCCTTCCCCTCAGAGACCCCCTCCCCACTGTCTCCTTTCTCCGTCACTCATCTCCCCTTCCTGGCAGCCACAACGTCAGTCATCTCTCGCCCTGTCACCCCGTTCTTACTTCGCGTCGCCATCACACCCCCCCCCCCCGCCCCCCCCCCCCCCAAAAAAAAAGTGTCCTTGATGCAGTTTCCGAAGCATCCCTGGTTGTCTTTCCCTAGTTGGAGATACCTTATCTGTGTGGAATACATACTCCATATGATAGAGAGACTCGGTGACATTTGTTGTGATTAAACTTGTTGTTGTTTTGATTTTTCTTTTATGTAAATAAATCTGAGGAATTCCAGAATTCTTGATGACGGGAGGAATATGAATCTATGTTCATCTACATGTTCATCTACATGTTCATCTACATGTTCATAATATTATCTGGAACTTTTGGCTGCATGAGGAAATGTATAATGAAGAAAGCACATATAATGATTCTGGTGAGTTTGATTTAAAAACAACAACTTGATTTAATAGTTTGGTAAAGTGCCCAATAACTCAGTTACTATCTATACTGTTCTAAGTACTCACATGGTGATTTATTTAGTTAGATGTTTAATCAATCACCAGAGAGTTCTATCAGTTGCTCGCTTGAACTGATTGCCAATCGATCTCTGGATCAGCTTTTAATTCATTCACTTGCCCCGAGTTTAACTCTTTCCTCACTTTTTTAACACACACTCGAAAAAAAAAAACACTCAGAGCTCTTTACTCTATTTCTCTCTTTTTCTCTCTCTCTCTTTCTGTCACTCACTATCACCACTCTCTTTTCTACACAAACATTCTACAATAACTTAAACTCTGAATTCACTAGCTAAAAGGAATATTTTATAAATAAAAAAAAATATGAATGGTATAGTATGGCTCTCTTTGTAGTCACAATGCTTACACATTATTTAGCTAATTCAAATGCTCTAAAATCATGTATTATGCAGAGAAAGCCTTTGTCAGCTGGCGGTCTATTTTGATAATTAACATACTATTAAAATACTCTATATGACGGAAATCATCAACCAGAGCAATCACCCGCAAATGAACATATCCCCGGTCACTTAACCTATGGTCACTTACCCTCTGGTCACTTAACCCTGCTCACTTAATCCCTGGTCACTTAATCCCGGTTACGTCATCCTGGTCACTTATTCCCGGTTACGTAATCCCTGGTCACTTAATCCATGGCCACTTAATCCATGGTTACGTAATCCATGGTCACTTAATCCATGGTTACTTAATCCAGGTTATGTAATCCATGGTCACTTAATCCATGGTCACTTAATCCATGGTTACCTAATCAATTGTCACTTAATCCATGGTCACTTAATCCATGGTCACTTAATCCATGGTCACTTAATCCATGGTCACTTAATCCATGGTCACTTAATCCATGGCCACTTAATCCATGTTTACGTAATCCATGGTCACTTAATCCATTGTCACTTAATCCATGGTCACTTAATCTATGGTCACTTAATCCATGGTTACGTAACCCCTGGTAACTTAATACCAGCTCACTTAATCATCTGGTCATTTAATCTTGTGCCATTTAATCCTTTGTCACTCAATCTCCTAGTTCTAGTTTATCTTTTAATCCAAGAAATCAGAATTTTAATATGTATTAACAAGTATTTGCGCGTAAATAAAACAACAAATAAACAACCTATCACGTATATGTATAAAAGCTAGATTGTGATGGCTATCTTAAGATGTCTGTGACACACTTGGCTGACTCGCCAAGTGTTAAAACATGTTGTTTTAATAGATCATCGATCTTCGATCTCCACCTTTCAATAAAGTGAACTTTAACTGGTCCTAAATTAAAAAGTCACTAATCTTGTTCTTCTCTCCCTTCTGTCGATGTCTGCTGGCTCCGGTGGTCGCTACAAGAAAGCGCCATCTAAACCTGAGTATTTATTTTGCTTCGCAACCATCTGGATCTAAATTTATTTTTTTTTTACATTACTACAAAGTCAGCATCAAGAGTGTGTCTATTTGTATGTGGGACACTTTATGTGTTGTCAGAGCGTGCGTTTCATTTTTGCGTGTGTGTGCTGATGTGTAGTCAGATATGGGTCATTCATGGTCGAGAGGCTAAGTGTGGCTTGAGCTTGGCTGGGCTTGGCTACCTAGAAGGGGGCTCGAGGTTCGACACCCGACTCGGGCAGAGTTGTGTTTACTGAGCGCCCAAAGGCAGCACGTGAAACCAACTCCTAGATACCCCCCCCCCACACCCTCCACCCACTGGTCCACAAATGAGATTGGACCAAAGCGCTCTGAGCATGCTATAAGCATGAAAGTAGCGCTATATAAGAGCTATAATAATAATTCATTCTTGCACGTGTATGGGAATGTTTCTAGAAGGTGCCAAATCCTAGCCATCTACATCACCACAGATTTTGGCTATAAATTAGTAACGTGTCAGAATTGAACCCATGCCGTATGGAAACCATTCACACTGTGATATATCCAGCAACGTTCTTAACATTAAACTATCTGCACAAATATTGTTTTAGAGCTGCATCTGTAAAGGGAAAAACTCTGATCTCTGTTTAGTTGGTCTCTCTACCTATTAACAAGATCTTAATAACTAGAAAACAAATTGAGAATTAAGAGTATTGTATCAGGATATATTCTGGTTTTGTAATTTATAGTTCAGTGTTTTATGCTTTGTATTAAATTTCACTCAACTCGTTGACTCAAATCTCAAGATTAAAATTTCCGACATTAAGTCTAAAATCTTTCTCTATACAAAATTCACTTGGTCGCCCAACCATGCGGGATGCGCACGCGCACCGGCTCTCTAACCATTAATGAAAACGTCGAGGAAAGATAGCTCTTTAATTTCTGCAAGTCGGACTAGAGCAGGGGTCGGCAACCCGCGGCTCGCGAGCCGCATGCGGCTCTTTGGGCGTGAAGATGCGGCTCTTTAGTTCTACACGCAATTATTATTAATTTTATCGAAACATTTTTTAAAGTAGTTCTGAATAGCTTAATGAGGGTTAGGCACAGATTCTATCTCTCAGCCACTTGTACTCGCTTTTCACCACACCCCCAATACACGCTTAGTCAATGTTGTTAGTCCGTCATAAGGTCTCGCGAATGGACCCCATTGTCGAATGTTTCTATGTAGGTTTCGATTCCGTTTCGACGCAAGACTGCGTGCTTTGGCTGTGACGTAAATTTTGTTGTTTCAAGTAAATGAGTTAAAAGCGATTATCTTCTCAATCTTATATGGAGTCCACAAGTAATGCTAATCGGGCAAGCTTTGCGGTACCACTAGAAATTGCACATAAAGGCAAACCATTTATAGATGGTGAGTATGCCAAAGACTGCTTCCTACGTGCATCTGAAGAACTGTTTCGCGATTTTAAAAACAAACCACCAAAAAATCTTGAAAAAAAAAATCAAAGACACTGCACATGTTGCTCATTTAGTCAGTTATATGTCTTCTTATGGTCCAAAAGAATAACTTAAAGGATTGCTACCTCGGGACAAACTGGAGGGAATGATATAGTTTATCGTACAATAATACATTGAAAACAATAAGATCAATTTAAATAAAGTCTTTTCAATAGCAACTGATGGAGCCAGAAATATGACTGGAAAAAATAAAGGGTAACAACGATTCTTATAGCAAAATAAACCATGAAATTCTTACGTTTCACTGAATAATACACCCAAAAAGCACTATGCACTCAAAATGATTCGAACCAAAAATAGTTGACGTAATGAATTCGGCAATCTAGTTTGTTAACAGTATCTCGTCCAAAGCAATCTACCATCGTCAAATTAAAGAATTCTTAAACAAAATGGAGACTCAGTATTCTGAGCTCCTTCTTCCTAATAAATTGCGATAGCTTGCCAAAGGTAAAGTGTTGAGACGTTTTGCTTTGTGCTTGAATGAAATAAATACATTCCTAAATGATAAAGGCATTAATCTCCCTGTATTAGAAACGACATATATTTGCAATCATTTTATAGTTGATATAAAAGAGAAATTAAATGAGCTGAAACTAAAACTACAATGAAAGGGAAACCCATCCTATGTTTGGTAGAAGAATTGGTTTGTTTTGAAGAAAAATTAATTCTTTTCGCAGAGGATATTGAGAGTTAAGTCACTTCATTTTCAATGTCTAAAGCAGTATCGCAATAAAATCAGAGCTACTGTTGACACGAATTACTTATATATTGTTATAACCCTATTGGCGGCGCAAAAGGGTTAACTGTGTGATCAGCTGACATTTGTGACACAGGCCAGCAATACAGTTTAGTGTGCTAAATCGAAAGGGGAAGAACAGTACTGGCATGAACTTTGCACGCAATTGCAACCACTGTTATGGTCATCTGATCATAAGCCTGTGTGTAAGAGAGACCAGAGACAGAGTGTGTAAGCAAGCCGTTCAAGACAGGACACGGAGGAGACCAGGTCTCTTAGTCTGGCTATGAGTCGGTCCTGGTCGAGTCCTCAAGTGAATTTACGTGTCCAGAAAGAGATAGAGACAGTAGAGTTTAGTTCTGTGATGTACAGTGTAGCATTTGTAGTTGTTGATGTGTAGCCACTTGTCTAGTATTGGCTGATATCTATCCATTATTAAAGTACCAGATTATTTTTAGAGCTCTTGTTGTCAGGTTCTTTGATGTGTTGTGTTATGTGTTTAGCAGTGTTTACGGAAACCTGAGATAGGAAGAGAGAAACGTAACAATATATTATTTAATTTGTTGTGACAAACACTATTTATATTTCAATAAACTTATTTTTTAGTAAAAAAAAATGTACAAGTACTATTTATTGTTGCAAGAAAAAAAAGTGCGGCTCTTTAAAACTTTAAAATTGTGTAAATTGTAATTTTTGGCTCTTTCGACTCAAAAGGTTGCCGACCCCTGGACTAGAGTTACCCCACGTAACTTTCGCGGCGACAGGGAGTTCGGCTCAGAAAAATATCTTTATAGTTATCTACTTTACTCCTCTCTCTGTCTACGATTTCTATATTCTGTATTTATAATATTATGCAATCCCTACCTATCGTTCAAAGGGAATTAGTTTTTATTTATTTTTATGTTAAAAAAACAAGAAATAAATTTGGTCCATAAAATTTCAATAAATCGAAATTTTCATATAGTAAACAAAGAATGACTTGTGTAAGGAGATCGCTCAACAATGAAATATTCGACGCAGGTACGAGAGCGCGTGTCATCTGTTTGTCCAGGTCATAGAGTCACTGGGGTCTGTGTCAGCACTGGCTGTCACCGTCCGTCAGTGGCATGTCACAACAGTTATTGACATCTCTCTCTCTCTCTTTTCCCGTGGTACAACATCACACGAGGTCAAAGTGGGAAAGAAATAAAGGCAACAAAGTTATGTAGGGCAACTTTGGGCAACAACTAACAGTCCTGTGTCCCTGTGTGCATGTTTAGTGGAGGTCCATGGTACCACTTTTTGTGCAGACCCCCACCTCGTTCTAAAGACGTTAAAAAAAGAAAATAAACTTATGGTAGCAGTGGTGTAGCTGGGGGGGGGGCGGAAGGAGACCCCCCCCGGGTCCCCACTTGAGGAGGACCCCACATGAGTGTTTTTTTTTTTTTACATTAAAAATTAAATATTACGCAAAATGCAGGGGAGATGGTCAAGCCTCCTGGCCCCCCAAACGATGGAAAATTTCTAGCTACGCCCCTGTATGGTAGAGATTAGGTCGTTTGTACATGTCATAGAATTTCATTTCATAGAATTTATTTTCTTTCTATTTTAGTTGTATTCATATCAACTTTTTTTTTTGTAGTTTGCGGAGGTGCCACATGAGTGTACAGTAAAGTTTCAGCCCTTGTGGTCTATAGGGCAGATGGTCTATTTCTGTGACCTACGGTTAACGAGGGTGTCATGTGGCCAGCAC
>JADKLZ010025944.1:0-12105 GCA_021533235.1 Biomphalaria straminea | reverse complement strand
CCCCCCCCCCCTTGCAGGCAAAATGGGGTTCCGTTGATTGCATCCATGCTTCTCACGCTTTGCTGTCGCTTCTCTCATTTGACTGTGGCTTCTTGTTGTGAAATTCTTGGAGGATGTTCTTTTCTAGGCAATACCGTTCTTGTTGCCCTTCCAAAATAGCATCTGAGCCGGACTTAGTTGGTATCTTGCCTGGGTGAGTTTCTGAACTCTAATGGGGCTTCATAGGCATCCGATTTACTTTCTTTTGATTTTTTCATCAGATTCTTTAATATTTTCACTGCTGCTTCTGCCTTGCCATTCGACTGATGATGTCCTGGTGAGGATTTTAAATGGTGGACACCCCATGCTTCCATGATTGTGCTGAATTCAGCAGATGAAAACTGAGGTCCAAAATCACTGATTCACACTTTGGGGACACCATATCTGGCAAATAATTTTTTTTTAGTTTTCTTATAACAACTTGACTTGCTGTCGTGTGCAAATGTTCTACTTCAATAAAATTTGAATAGTAGTCAACTATGGCAAGGTATTGTTGGTCAAATATTTGAAATAAATCTATTCCAACTTTATCCCAGGGATTTGAACCCTCATTATGCTGTATTAAGCCTTCTTTCTGGTTTGCCGGTTTGCTTTGCTGACAAGGTTGGCATGCATTAGCTATTTCTTTTATTCTTGCCGCTATTCCGGGCCAAAAAACTGCGTCCCTTGCTCTTCTCATCATGGCATCATACCCTAAATTTGCTGCATGTAGTTTGGTCTCAACTTCTTTTCTTAATTCTCTTGGGATAATTATTCTGTCCCCTTTCATTAGAAGGCCATCCTCATAGGTCAGTACATCTGCAAGTGACCAATACTGTTTAATTTCTGGTACCATATGATCAGGGCCGGATTAAGCCAATATGGTGCCCTAGGCACAAACCCACATTTGTGCCCCCCTCTGCCCGGACCCCCGATCCTCCACTGACAGCTGGTATGTTCAATATTATGCAAAAAAACTAACAAAGACAAACAATTATTAACACATATGTTTGTACTACCGTCACTTATATATAATCAACAATAAGGTATTTATGGATTATAGGATTTTTAGGCGTATTTTCTTTTTTAAACTTATTCTTTTCTTTTTTGTATTTTTATTTTCTTCTTTTTAAATTTAAATTTTCTTTTTTTTGTAAGCGTTTTTTTTCTTTTTATTAAAAATAAAATTTTATTATGAAACACATTTTAAACACAGAAAATTTAATAAATCACACAAAATCCTTTATTTCAACAGCATCCAAACAATTTTTTTCAACGTAGCGATAATAACTGAGAAAGTCAGAGAGAGCACACATTTACATTCTAGAGTTCTTTTTTCTAGATTTACGTTTGGCAAAGTTTTTGAGTACATCATCAAAGTTAATTTTGCGCAACAAGTCAGCCTCAATCATCAGCAGAGACAAGGAATCATGCCTTTCTTGTTTCATTGTTCATCTACTTGGATTTTTTTGTACGTTTCAACTGGGAAAAAGAGCGCTCAGTTGAACAGTTTGTGACATTTATGTTAAAAATATGCGCAAGGCGATTTCTACATTTGAAAAAGCACACTCGATGTTGTTTCTAACTATTACTTTGTAGAGTTCTGCATGACTGTTTGTTGTTTTCAGATTTCGATTCACGAAACTTATGGCGAATATATGCGTGGAACTGTTTTAGTTCAGTATATAAATTATTGTTCAGATCTTCAGGATCAGCATTAATTAGTGCTTCACAACACTGCAACGTTTGTGGTACATCGACCAAACAAGAAAATCGATCTACTATATCATTATATACCTGCGCTCGTCTACTCATCTCTGTCTCAAGTTTGTCAACAATCGCGTAGAAAGTAGATATACGAAATTTGTCTCTGGCATTCAGTGAGACCTCAGGGGCATTACCACCAGTGACCACTATCTTTCGTTTGCGATTACGGGTCAAAGTTGCTTTATATTCCACACCTGGTGTTAGTTCTTTTGCAGCTTCTTCAAATCTCCGAAAATGCAAAAGTAATTATAAGCCGCTATGCAAATGTAATGAAATGTACAGCCATTTAATGTCACGTCGACAAATTAGCACTATTCACAATTGTTTTCACTGGCAGACCAATACGGAAGTGAATTTGTCGCTAGGCATTCGTGCGTTACGTATCACAAACATCTCGTATAAAAGTAAAAAAAATAGCAAAAAATGCCTCGAAGAATAATATCAAAAAATTGGATGGGGATATTTTACCCCCAGGTTGTGGGACTAAGGTTAAATGTGCGATTCAATATTACATTTGCGTTTGCTAATGTCATGTCGATTTCGCGCGGCTACCGGGACAATATACACACATGCTATGCAAATGTAATTGCATTTTTCTTGCGGACTTGTGGTGCCCCCCAAACGCTTGGTGCCCTAGGCACGTGCCTTGTTTGCCTAATGATTAATCCAGGCCTGCATATGATGCTTGTCTGGCCAACCGTTCAGTATGTACTGTTTTAGCATCTGCATCTCATTGTCTACTTTACTGCATCTCTAACTTTGTTCAACATCATATCTGGGAGTGCCAGTCCTACAGTGTTGATAGAGGTGTCGGGAAAGTCTTCATGCTCTGGCAAAGGGTCTCTGCTTAGCGTGTCGGCAATCTGTAATCTGCTTCCTTTGGTATACTGGTACTGAACATCGTATCGGTACAAACGCATCATTAAGCTTTGAAGCCTTTTAGGTGCACAACTGAGGGGTTTATTAAGTATATTTTCCAATGGTTTATGATCATTCTGTATTATTATTGTTCTGCCGTACGTGTACTGGTCACATTTTTCTAGAGCTACTACTACTGCCAAAAGTTCTTTTTCGATTTGAGCCCACTTTTTCTGAGGCTCTGTGAGTGATCTTGATGCGTATGCTATTGGTTTGTCATCTTGTAGTAGTACAGCTCCTAGGCCATTTTGACTGCTGTCTGCCTGGATAGTTACTTTCTTCTCTGGGTTGACATAACTTAAGATTCCATGATTGGATATCTTCTGTTTCACACTATTAAATGCTTTCTCACAGTCATTCGACCAAACAAATAATTTGTGCTTCTTAGTCAGTTCTGTTATTGGCTGTAAGTCTGCTGAGAGACCTGGGATAAATCTTGACAGATATTGTATCATTCCACAGAATCTCCGAACCGATGTAATGTCTTCAGGTGTTTTAAGATTTGTTATGGCTCTCACTTTGTTTGGGTCTGGTTTTATTCCTGACTGGGAAATAATGTGCCCCAAAAACACAATTTCTGACTTTCTGAATACTGATTTCTTTTCATTTAGTCTGATATTCTTTTCCTTCAGTCTGTTGAGCAATTTTGATAGGTTTTCCTCATGATTTTTTGCGAGCCTCTTCTACTGTGTCCCCCTTGCCAATTACCATTATATCATCCACCACGTTAAAACATCCTGTTAGTCCCTCCAAGGCATCATTCAAATGTCTTTGAAACACTTCCGAGCTTACTTTGAGACGAAAAGGAAGCCGATTCCATTTGTACCTACCAAATGGAGTCGCCATTGCAGTGAGACCTGATGAGTCCGGGTCTAGCTTGATATGCCAAAAAGCTTCCTGAATGTCGACTTTGCTAAATATCTTGGCATTACCCATTTCAGTCGTCTAGTGTTGTGAGGTTGTAATGCTCCCTCATTAGTGCCTTGTTCAATGGCTGAGGATCAATGCAGATTCTGATCTTGCCATCTGATTTCTCTACCAATGCCATTTGGCTAACCCACTCTGTGGGCTCAGTAATTCTTTCCAGAATTTCTCGTTCAACTAGTGAGCTTAATTCGGCTCTGACTTTTTCTTTTAATGCTATCGGGATTCCTCTACACGGTAGGAATTTGGGCTTCACTGTTATGTCTATTTTCAGTGTAGCCACGCCCACGTCACCGAGCGCATCAAGTTTTTGATGTTTGTTTCCTGTGGCTTCCACTTTGGCGATAAATCGATCTTGATTTATGTGAATTAGCTCCATTTTCCTCAGTTTGGATAATCCTAGCAGGCATGTTAGATCATTTGGCACTACAACGTACTCTACATTGAATTTCTCTTTAGTCTTTAGATTGGTGGTTTCCAAAATAGCTTTTCCTTTTGGCTCCATTATCGTCTTATTCCACATCGTTAATCTCTGGGACGTCGGTACTATCTGGTCTGGGGACACATATTTTTCATTTATGGTATTGACATCGGCGGCACTGTTCACTTGAAATCTGACTCTTTGTTTGTTGATCATCATGACAGCAGTCATTCTATGCTTTCTGGAGCTATTCATTGCCATTACCCATTCAGTTTGGAATTCTTCTGAGTCTGAGTCTATGTTGCTCTGTGTCTTTGCTTGAGTAATGCTGTATATTTTCTTTTTGCAGACTGAGGCAAAATGATTCCTGCCTCCACAAATGTGACACAATTTTCCCCAGGCCGGACATTTTTCCTTTATGTATTAATGGTCTCCCTTGCAAAATTTACATGATTTTCTTTGTCTTGGCCCTTTGTCACTCTGTTGATATTCCTTTCTGTGTTTTGGGCCTGACTTAGATGTTGATATTCTTTCAATCGTTGGTTTGTCCAAAAGTTCGTTTCTTCCTTCTCTAATATCATTCATTTGCTTTTGTGACCTTTCATATATCCTACACACGTCTATGCGTTTCCGTAGGGTTAGTTTGTCGTCTTGCAACAGTTTCATCTGCAGGTGTTCACTTCTAACCCCTAAGATAATTCGGTCCCTAATCAGACTCTCTTCTAGTTTATCAAAGTTGCAGCTGCTTGCCAATTTCTTTAGGGCCGTTATGTACGAGTCAATGTTCTCGTCCTCCTCTTGTCTTCTCGTATTGAAGACATATCTCGGTTATCATGAACGAGAGCGTTAAAAACTATTGATTCACAGAAAATTAAAAAAAATTTTTTAAATACAATTAATAAATGTAAATAGTGTTTTAAAAGATTTGCTTGTAAAAAAGAGAACTTTTACATTTATATGACATCAACAAAAAGCATTAGCGACGTCCAGGTTGCTCGGCACGCTGCCATTTTGTTTTCAATGATGTCACAGATGTGTTGCCAACTTAGTATTTTTATTTTATTTATTTTTTAGTTACACTTAGATCTACTTAACCGGTGCTGCACGCTTGTTTTTAGGCATAAATTATATAATAAACTATATAAACTCTTCCTTTTTCTAATATACGTATGTATTAATAAAATTGCAATAACACAAATATATGCAGAACTTGTTTTTTTGTGTTGTTTTGCTTGTTTTTCTTTTTTTTTTAAATAGTTAAGTCTATATAGGCTAGATCTATATATAAGATCAATATTATGTTTAGTTCCGTTATATTTGATTCACTGGTAAAATAGAAATCATATGACAGTTAGGTGATTTGGGCCAATATAGAGCGTGAAAGGATGACGTTTTGACCTGCTTCCATTGAACCACGGATAAAAGAATCGGCCAGCTAGGCTATAAGCCATTTAAGAAGAAAGTCA
This sequence comes from Biomphalaria straminea, assembly GCA_021533235.1. Taxonomy (NCBI): domain Eukaryota; kingdom Metazoa; phylum Mollusca; class Gastropoda; family Planorbidae; genus Biomphalaria; species Biomphalaria straminea. The sequence goes on along the minus strand of JADKLZ010025944.1, from coordinate 6,591 downwards.
CGCTGTATATAGTAGCCGTGTAAAAAGAAAATGTATGTTGAAGAAAATCCAAGTCTAATAACTAAGTAGGCTACTAAGGCCAGTAGTCGGTCGACCTGAGAATTGTTAGAAAAGTAGCGATGTAAAGAGAAGTGATTAGGTCAAAGTAGAAGTCACGCGAGAAGCAATTATAAAAGTCTGTATGAATTAATTGACTAGTTTTATGTGTTGAAATTGATGTGCTTGTCTTTAATAGTAGTTAAGTATATGGGCAACAAGCTGCTAATAACATCTTGATATCATTTCATATCAAGTCATATTTCATTGTATGTTTCATACACAAGATATTTCGAGTGTTCATGGGCTCCCGCAGGATTTTTTTGCAGGGAGGTGCAAGTTGCCACCTATAGCTCAAAATCGTAGCATCAATTCCCCCCCCCCCGAGCATATTAAAGAAAGAAAAAGGGTGCCCCTTCGCCCCCCCATACCTATACGATATTAATTTCACTGTAACTACATGACGAGTAGGACGTAGGCCTAATTACCTTTTTTTTAACTAACGTCTGTAAGATATAAGTTAAGATGATAAATACTTGTTTTATGCTCTTGCATCGTTTTAGGATGTAGACAAAACAGGTTGAACTTAGCATTATTATTGCTTGAAAAGAGAGAAGTTAACGAGGAAACTAATGAATCAAGATACTGACTGTAAAGCAGTGCTCTTTAATAATCCCAAAATCCAAACAAATGTTTTTTGCTTGGTGTTTCTGTCGACTAAAAATTATCGGCAGCACTAATCCGTTACCTAGTTTGTCTACCAATAGTCTCGCCTTCCTCAAGATGCCATCCCTGAAGTGTTCCTCACCATGGTCAATTTAGTTTTTGATTATGTAATTAATGTGACTGCTGGTGTGCTTTTGAGCGGCACTTATGCTAAGATGCGCAGACTGCATCATCACGGAAACTGGTTCAAGAACAGATGAATAATTTAATACAATTAAAACACAAATCAGAAGGACACGAGAAGCAGGCACTAATTACACATTAAGCAGTTTGTTTGGTTTCACTTATAGTAACTATTTTGAAATGCACCAAACATTCAGAGATCTTCTCAAATTGACAGCAGGCTAGATTTTTTCCTACAAAACAAAAAGAAAATAACAATTTATCATATTCTATTACTTTACTAAATATAATGATATCTCTAATTATGTGCAAATGAAAAAAAAATCGTTACGACTACGTGCTACACACTGCTACAGAATTGTGAATTGCAAGCCCATAATAAAGCGTGCATGGTCGGGCATGAACTACAGATTAGCTTATTCCAATTTATTACAATTTTGACGGTGAAGTAAAGTGGCGGTCGGGGTTTGAACTCGGACAATCGTGACCATCAAACGACAGTCCAAAGCGCACATCTTATATTTTCAGAAACTATTTCAAAACAGAATATAATTACGTCCATCGACGCATTCCACACGACCAGGCAGTCATGTGATTGAGTCTATTAATGAAATGAGATACTAATGAGTAATGGGAATTTTTCCAAAAATGTCCGCATACTTGAGGAGTTTGATGAGGTAGCCTTACTTTCACTCATGTGATACCTCCTTTTCCCATTTCTTTCAGAAGAGATGGTAGAATAGCTTCAGGCTTGTATCTTTAGTTCTTCAACTGGGGTGCTGCAAGGTCCTGCAGAGTTGCTGTTTTTCTATTGCTTGATTCCGCTGCGTATCTCCTTCTAAGTGAGTGCACTGCACTTTATAGGCAAGTCTCTTATAGCTGGCGATATCTCTGGCGGATTCGCAGAAGTAGATATGATTAGTACTTCCTGGATTGCTCAATCCACCTCTTCTTCTGTCACTTGTCTATTCTTGCCCGCTAAGGACGGTCAAAAGTCCGGTTGAAGAAGGAAGAGGTTTTGGCGTAAGGGTTGCTTCCCCCCCCCCCCCCAATTTCAAAATACCAGTAGCTACAGAAACACTAAATGGCAAATCAACATATGTCGCCGAACTGGGAGAAGACGAATCTCTAGCCGGTAAGTGTATAATGCATGACAATTCTCTCGAGCGCTTAAAGATTGCACGAAACAGGAAAGGCTCGATATTAACTATCAAAAAATTTACAGCTCAGAGACAACAGGCATAGGTTTCGAACGAGCGTATGGACATGATGGCATCAGAAGAAAAAGGAACATTATTGAACCCCCAACCTTCCTGGCTACGCCCATGCCCAGTAGCGGCCTTAGAGGGTGGCAAGTGGGGCGAGATTCCCTTTACACCGTCAGCTTGGAAAACCAGAACAGTTCTCATAAAATAGGATTCGTTACTCAATATCTTTGGAAATCGTTATAATACCAAATACTATGTCTATGATATAAACTTTAGCAGCACAAGGTTTCTGTAAATCCCATTAGGTGTGTGACTTTGTGGTTGGATTTAGCTCTGAGAATGTCAAATGGTATAGCACAACGAATAACATGATGCAAGAAAAAATTAGAAAAGTAAAACTGCATTAAGATAGATAACTTTATTGATCCAAACAAATGGAAATTTGTTTTGAGCATCAGCGTAATTACTGTACAATTATAATATAGATTTACGATATAGATGCACATACGTACTACATTCACACACGAAAGAAGACATACACAATCATAACCAGCGCTTAGAAACAGACTTCTATGTAGGTTACATCTTGATGATGAGCGCGCAGTCTTAACAAAAATCCTAACGATTGTACGGTAGCTTTAAGAAAACAACACCACATATCGTGGGAGAACTTGGAACAAACGAACAACGGTGATAGCCGAAGTCGACCCAACCGTTCAAGAACATCTTTGAATAATTAAGAACTCTCACGACCATTACATCGGACCTAGGATTCAAAACGAGCTTATGAACCTAGCTTATGGCATCATAAGTAAAAGGGAACATTATTGATAAAATCAAATTTGCTAAATATTTTTCCGTCATTTTCGACAGCACACAGATGTTAGCCACAAAAAACGGATGTCCCTTATATTGAGTTTTTTTGGACGTATCCTGATGTTGACAACTAAACAGGAAAAGGTTTGTCATGGCTATTCTTGCTGAGCTGGTGAACCTTGGTAAGGACATCGCCGATTGTCGTGTCCATGGATACAAATACAATGGTGTACAGTGTCGAAGCGCACATTAACGCTCTTCTTGCAATGGCCATAATCTTAACCTTTAGAGTGCTTAGCAGCAATATTATAATAAAGTTTGTTTTTATTGTTCATGGACAAATGTCTTAATCATTAGTTACGTTGATTAAACGTTAAGATAAAATCTTTCATGAAGTACATTATGTAGGCCTAATGTAGTCAAGCGGCCAATAATACAGTAGGTACATACGTAAGATACTATGTTTGTAACAAAAATAAGACCTACTGCATTAGAAGCGAACGAGACATTAGCGTAATGTGATGTGGTATGGATTTATAGCCTGCTCCTACTGCTTTAAATAGAGCCTCGCATATGACACTCGCCCGGGGCCCCGCGCACTGCTAAGGCTGCCTCTGCCAATGCCTCCGGTAATCTTTCGAAGTCAGACAGCCATCAACAAATACAAGGCAGGATTAGTGGCCTACACACGCATACTATCTTTTTTTCTTAAATTGTGAGAAGTCACCTTCCAGGAGCTTCTTGTAAATCAGGAGGCCACGGACAATCTGTTATACACCTAGGATTAGAGTGGGTTCTATGACAGCGCGTGTCTCACTGCGGTCGCATAGGTTATTGCAGTGATCTAAAGCCGGCTCTGCAAAATAGCGGCGAATGCTACACCGTGGGTCGACTAGCATTTTATATTTAATGTAAAAACACATTTGGGGGCCCACCTCAAGAGGGGTCCTGGGAGGGGGCAAATTCTCCCCTCCTTCTCTCCACCGGACTCAATCAGAGTTGTGCTTACTAAGCACCTAAAATATCACTGAAAACATTCTCCCTGGATACCTTCCCCCCCCCCCCCACCTAGTGATCCTGAAAACAGATTGGACCGTAATGCTCTGAGCATGCTATAAGCATGAAAAATGATCTTTATGAAAATAAAAACTATTTAAAATAATCTGGTATCTGGTCTAGCATTTCATAAAAGCTATTTTAAAAAATCTAAATTCAGATCTTGTCTTATAAATTAGGTCAACAGACGTACAGGTTACTTCATAAAAAAAGTATTTACTCAGACAATAATTCATACTTCAGTTACAATGAAAAGTAACATATATATAGCATAAACAAAAAATTCATTGCAATAAATCTTTAAAAAAAAAATAGAACTATTTTATTGTGGTCTAAAGTATTTTGTATTACATTAATACATCTGTACGTTAATATGTGTTTCTCATTTCGAGTTGGCAACACTTAATGATGCCAAAATTATTTTTGATAAACAAATTTGGATTTGTTTTTGGCCAGGCTGTGACAACAAGGAATGTCGCGATAAATACTTTTTGACGCTCTCGTTCATGATAACCCATATCTCTCATATGTTTCGTTCGTTCTTCCAACGTAGAACTCTTCAAAACTTCATTCATCTTTGTCTGGTGCCCTTTTTCAAATGAATCAAACACGTCTGCTGCCTCACTTCCAATTATGGTCATTAGTGTTGCTACACGTATATCTTCAGTCTCTGTTATGAGTTTTGTGGCCTTAGTTCTCCCAGTCTCTTCTGAATCGTTTCCAATTGGCCGCCATATTGCCTGTTTGCAATAGTGGTTGTGGCACTGGGAAATATCTGTTAGCAGTTGCCATTTTAGCTACTGTTTTCTTCTAATTTCTTTAAGCAATCTTTTATCTTTTACTATCTTTTATCTTTACACCGCTGCCACCATGTTTAGATTGACACTAAAATAAATGGACATAAGAACTTGACAAACTTTCAGGTAACCAAGTTTAATCAGCCATCTTGGCTATCAGATTAGTGACCCCTATACATGGGCATAACTCTCTATACTCTCTAAACAGTATTCCTAAAAGGGGGATAATGTACAGTATTGTTTGGGTATATAGAAAGGGACATAACATTCCATCAACAGTAACTAATTATTAAGAATTTTTCCAATCAGTTCGTATTGAATCGTCCTCCAATTTCTCAATTTTATAATGAATGTCATTTTTTGAAGGCTTACCTTGCATGTTTTTCTTTACTGATTAACTTACATTTCATGGGTAATCTCATTTAAATCACCATGACGAGTTTAAAAATTTCGACTATTAAATTAAAATTTCTGGTTGCATACTTTTGAATATACATTTTATTCCTACTTGACTAGAACACTTACACATACCCACAAACTAATAAGCGTTACACATAAGTATGCTTTAAATTTGGCACAATTTTTAAATGGTATTTAAATAACATATAGATTGAGTGCCAATTTTATTTAACTATTTCTTCATGTTCTTCGATTATAAAGTAGGTAGCCTTCAAGTGTTTATTGTTTCATACACACATCGCATTAAAATAGTCTAAGAAAAAAACTATTTCATGCTATAAATCTCTTGCAGCTTGTATTAATATAATTCATTTAAAAATGTAAACAATATTTTGAATTATAAGATAAGAATCTTACCATTTATAATGTAAGCTGCTAATATAAATACATCTTTTAAAAATATATTGTTTTATTGTATTATCATTTTTTCAAATAGCAGGGTTAACAAAATTTAGAAATGGAAAGTGACACAGAATAAAGAAATTTCCTTTTGGGTAATACTTTCTTAATATATTCCAGCTCTGGATTTAACTACTACATCAGTGAACACAACTCCAGCCACAGAATATCAACAAATCAAAACTACAACTGAAGAAAGTAATATTGATAAGCCTACAGAAGACAAAGGTGAGAATATGAAACAATTTAAGATATGATAGGGAGTTTGTGTTATACATACAAAATTAAAAGTGTCGCATGCGTGTCCGCCATATTTACAATTACGTAACACACATCTTCGCATCTTAATGACCAAATTCAGTCGTCTCTAATTAACCAATGTCATTAATTTAAAATTTGAAATGATTTCTGGGAACCCAAACTAGAGGCTGCAACTATTTCAAAAACAGTAAGTGTGTGGGGAAATTTAGTTACGGGAAAGGACTCCACATTTACAACTATATATCTTATTAATGTATAATTAATTTCCCTTTTTTGACATCAAACAAAAATAATGAATTACCAATTCTTAATTGAATTATCGGTTAATTTTTTTTATTGATGTTTTGCTAGAAACAATACATAATTATATAAAGTTTGATCTTGTTCCAAGAATAAGTGTGGGATAAATAAAGTGTTAAAATTTTTAAACAGACAACAGACAAAGTTGGTGTGACGGGTCGGTCGTGGCGGGTGACGTGTGTTTAGCTTGTTTGATGTCTAGGGGATGATTATTTTTGAGGTTTGAGTAGATGAATCGGGAGAAGACACGCAACGAGACAAGCAATTAAAGAGAGATACAAACGTTAAAAGTTAATGAATATTTATTTACATAAATATTTAATAATAATAGGCTTGTCTTCGAATCCGAAGATTAGTGAGGAATGTCAGGTTCAAATCTAGGGTATGCCGGGTCCTCACCTGACTGATAC
>JADKLZ010025942.1:0-14178 GCA_021533235.1 Biomphalaria straminea | reverse complement strand
CGCGAATCCTCCTCACTATAATCCAAATTCCAGCGCAAGTCACTTGCTCGCATAGGTCTCACCAGCCACATGAGGAGGCATAAAACCCCAGTGCAAAGCCCTCAGCCCCCTGGATGACAAAGTGGTCATCATCGAACCACGATGGACGAACTATATATATATATATTTCGAAGACTGAGAACTTCTAAAAACTGACTTTTATTAACTCAAACACTGGTTCTGAAAATATATTACATCTTGACATCATATTCGTTTATATTTTGCATTTAATCTTTTAGCTTTAATAAATAACGTTTGCAACTATTCTAATTCAATTGATTCAAAAAAAAACAATATAGAATTCTACAGAAGTATAGGCCTAATTAACTTGAACATACAGGCCTCACTGATTTGGGTTTGAATCAATTCTTCTAGTTTTAGCGTATAACTAATGTGTACATTCTTTTATTGTTTGAAGAAAGAAAAATAGATAGATAGATAGATAGATAGATAGATAGATAGATAGATAGATAGATAGATAGATAGATAGATAGATAGATAGATAGATGTTTAAATTATTGCTTTCAATACAATATTCCTACCTGAATTAGTTGCTCGTTTATTTTTGACTTCATTATATCCATAACAATCCATCGTCTTTGTTTCTCAGGCAATGGATTATCACGGAGCCATCCTCCACATGAGAACTGGTACATGTCTTCACAGGGATCAACGCTTGTGTCCATCATGCTAGCGATTTGTTGACTCGTATTGATACATTCATCTGTTTGACATGCCTAATCCAAAACAAAATTACAATTTAAAAATGTCTATGTTTATTTAAAGCATGATAGCCTGCGATAACTGACATCCAATGCAAGTCTTCCTTGTCGCCTGAACATGAATACGTCAAAGTTCATGTAAACAAAAAGATGACAGGTATGATGAGTCGGCGCTGATTGGGTTCTTCCACCACATCCAATACCATAAGCATCTCACACCATGATGGCAGAATACAAAAAGTTATTGACTATACTTTGTGGCAAGACAAAATACCAGTCCTTCGAAGAGCGGGTCTGCAAAGCATCCATACAATCCTGATGCAGTCCCAGCTGCGATGGGCAGGACACGTCTGCAGAATGGAAGACCACCCTCAAGGCACCTGGGAAACAGAGGCACATGACAGAGCATCATGGCGTCGCGCTTTAAAAACTGGCGCACATGTTGCATTGGAAAAGACAACAACGCTGGCAGAAGACAAACGCCAGAGAAGAAAAGCAAGGCCAATGACACTAGCTCCAGCCTCCAGCTGCGACCTAACTTTCCGGGCTCACATAGGTCTCACCAGCCACTTTTGGCTCATTATTTGATAGGTATACATTTATACCTGTAATCAAAATAATAATGTTAAGGTTGATAAAGTATCTCTTTCAGACCTTGCGATCTATGGGGCAGAAGATGTACAGATCATCTGTTTCTGTAGAGGTCATCTGTTTCTGTAGAGATCATCTGTTTCTGTAAATGTCGTCTGTTTCTGTAGAGGTCATCTGTTTCTGTAGAGGTCATCTGTTTCTGTAGAGGTCATCTGTTTTTTGTAGTCCACGGTTTACGAGGGTGTCATGTGGCCAGCACAACGACCAACCACCTTCACTTTTCCCCAACTAATGTCGGGATACCCACTAGAGCTGGGTGGATCTTTACAAGGATTTGAACCAGGGATCCCTCGGTTCGTAAGCCAAGCTTTTTTACTCAATAACCGCCCTCTTGGCTACGTATATGGGTTATTACATTACTTCGGAAAATGTATTCGATTAAATTAGTATTACACTGTACAGCAGGCATGTCAAACTCATTAAGGTATATGGGCCGCATAAATAACTTACCATGACCTTAGGGGCCGCAGCAAAAAAAATCAGTTTTAAAACAGCCTACTAGTTTTATGTAAATTAGAAATAATACAATATTGTAACGAACTTCACTAATCAGGCCTTCTGCAAACACTGCTTAACATAAATACAGCACATCTAATACAAGAACTTAACAAGAGCTTCATAAATAACAGTGGCGGTTTAATAACAAACACATCAACCACATCAACACAGCCAGTTCATACAATTGTCTACACTAACTTTAAAAGCTTAATAACACAATGGAACCTAACTAAAACAACAGTCTCTAAAACGCGTAAATGCTACATTTTTAAAACTTCTTAATTCTAACACACAGTTCTAACTATCACTGTCTTTCTCTCCGCTGGACTACAATTCTCACTGTCTCTGTACAACTAACTGTCCAGCAACTCCAAACACACAGCTAACACACACAGTTCGTAGCAACAGTCCTGGTCCGTTCAAGCTCGGGTCATGTCAGAGCACAGGTCACACACTAGGGACAACCGTTGACCCTTGACCCGCCTAAGCCTGTACGTGCAGTGGGTCTCACACATATACACATTCAGTTCGCCACTGGAGATGTAACAATATAATACAATAATTATTGGCATACCTGTCCCTTAGCTAAATTTGTAGTACTATTGGGTAATAAAAAATTACTATGATTACGCATTATTTTCTTTGTCCTGATGCTTGACATCTTTTCTGTGATACCATTTTATTAATGTCAGGTTGAAGTTTGTTTGCCACTGATGCTTTCATCACAGATGACAAATTTTGATCAGATAATCTCGAACGGTGAGGTGTTTAAATAGCTTTTATTATGGAAAAAAAACTGCACAGAGACCAGTGCATGCAAAAATAGCTAGAATTCTAGCTGCAAATTTCTACAATGTAAGCAATTTAACGAACCGTTCAGGTTAAATGACTGTAAAATTTTGACACAGTCATTTTAATATTCTTCGATTTCAACTTAGAACCTGACTTCTATCAGCTCTAATTGCACATTTCCAGCAGCATTTTCAGATTCAAGTCAGATTTTGTGATCGAGAGGCTAAGTGCGCTTGAACTTGGCTTGGCTACCTGGAAGGAGGTTCGAGGTTCGACACCCGACTCGGGCAGAGCGCCTAAAGGTAGCACGGGAAACCAACTCCTAGATGCCCCCTCCCCCCACTGCTCCACAAATGAGATTGGACCAAAGATCTCCGAGCATGCTATAAGCATGAAAGTAGCGCTATATATAAGCTATAATAATAATAATAATAATAATAATGCACTGAAAATGAGCAAATTTAAAATTAGCATCAGTCTCTCTTATTTTTGCAAGTAACTTTGCATCAAAACCATTTCATTTCATGGTTGGTGCGCCATACCTTTGTTAGACTAGCCAGCTTTACCAAAGATAAATCGTACTGCATTTTCACCTCCTGTCATTTCTCAAAAATCATCCTCGTTTGTTACGCATGGAACAGTCCCCAAGTAGTTCCTGTTAAAGGCCCTTATGGATATAGCCAACTGTGCTACACCCGCTACGTCAGTTGACACATACAGAACCAATGAAAATAATTCAAAATCAGCTCTGTCGTTCTTTAATTGTTCAAGCAAGCTGACTGACTAGTCATTTATTCTATCTGCAACAGTGTCACTAGTTACATCTATTTCTTTGAATGCTTTCTCCTTTTTTCTGAATAAATGACTTCGGCTTTAACAAAACAGCATAATAGTTTAATATTATTTTATAATTTTTTTAGGTTGTCAAGCGGGCCGCATGCAAGGTGGTCGCGGGCCGCATGCAAGATGGTCGCGGGCCGCATGCGGCCCCCGAACACACAGTTTGACATGCCTGCTGTACAGTCTGTAGGAGATTTCTTTTTTTAAACATGACTCTCAATGAGTTACGGTTATACGAGAATATTTTAAAACATTTAACAATTCAATGCGTGTCACAGTGGCATCCATGCGGCTATTTCGGTGGCCTTACCGGCCCATTTTGAATACCGTCTCACCGTGTATTTGCCCGCATGCCCATATAGCCAACCCGTCCCTGGCTGGGACTAATCCTAATAGTCATATATCAAGATCGAGTCATCAACAAAGACTCCTGTTGCCTGAAGAGCAGCTAAATTACAGTCGTGAAAAACTTCGAATGCAATTCACGGGTCATAATCCCTTAGACAGAGGCGCGGTGGCTGAGCGGTAAAGCGCTTGGCTTCTGAACCGAGTGTCCCTGGTTCGAATCCTGGTGAAGACTGGGATTTTTATTTTGGGATCCTTGGGCGCCTCTGAGTCCACCCAGCTCTAATGAGTACCTGACATTAGTTGGGGAAAAGTAAAGGCGGTTGATCGTTGTGCGTTAACCGTAGGCCGCAGAATCAGATGACCTTTACATCGTCTGCCCTATAGACCACAAGGTCTGAAAGGGGAACTTTACTTTTCAATCCCTAAGACAATGTATAGTATTTTTTAGAAAAAAAACAGCTTAATATTTAGGATGATAAGCGGAAGGCTCAGACGCAGGCTTTATGGTTATGAACATTTCGTTGAGTTACTTTAAAACATTAAAAATAAAATAAAAAGTTTAAACAATGAAACATTTTCTCTGTGCAAAGACGATACTTACAGTCTGTTTAGTATTCTGTGCCAAATAAAATCCAATCACAAAAGTCATATGGTTTGAGAGCAAGGCAAAAACAATCCACATCTTCAGTGAAGGCATGACGAACTTTGATGAAGTAGATCTAGTAGTCCAGAGTTGTCTTCTGTCAGACTAGAAACTTAAACAGGATGTCTTTAACAGATTAATATAGATTGGCTATAGTTTCAATAGATTCATATTAGTTCAAAGGTTAGCAAGCTAGTCGCGATCAAACAACCAAACACTTCATTAATACTTTCCACGAACATCTTCAGCCACACATTAGCACTAAGCGAATTGATTTCCTAAGCTATTATCAAATAAACTTTCAATGTAGCACAAAAACAAATTTTGATAAATAATTACATTGAACTGCAATTAATTCGCGCAAGAATCATTTCTGCATTTCAGGCCCCATAAATCGTCTGAAAATTGTTTAATAAAAAATCATAAAAACTAAAACCTATACGTCATTGATTTTATATCAGAACTGAAATAAAAGTTACAATTATTAAATGGAATATCACTTAAGTAAAGACTAACGTGTGTAGCACAATATTACTTTAAATAGCAAAAAAATGTATACTTACATATACTCTGTTATAAGCAGAAAGAAAAAAAATGTATATAAATAATAATGCTTTGAATCAATTCTTACTTGCCTAATATAGTTATGCAACGTATTACCATTCTGCTGCTTTATATCTGTAGCCTCCCATTAGCACTAATTACGACTGGTAACGTTAACCGCCAATTGATTATAATTATGAATGTGAGAATGAAAGTGCAATTTAAGCAACTAAATCATGGAGATCTCAAACTGGTGGGAGCTTTGAAATAAGACATTTCACTTTGTTATGCCTATTTCTGGAAGAATACTTAGTCTACAAAAGAGACAATAGTTGTTTTTTTATCCATTATCGATCCTCAAAGTAAGTTATAATGTACTTTGTTTTTCTCTGATGCGTTGTTATTCTCATTGCGAGGAAACAAAAAATAATTCTCCTTCTCAATATTATGTAGCACTCTTGTTAGCACATACTCCCATCTGGATTCAAAGCTCTTAGAGAGTTGGCAGTAGTTTTTGTATACATTTATCTGCCAAATTAAGAATTCTGGGTGTTGTTTTGTAGCCAGACTGTAATCCAACATGCAACTAATGATGGCGTTGATTGGCGACGTCTCGCTTAGAGTACACTGACCTGACGGTTACGTAACTCAGATATTTTTTTATGGAAAATTAATAGAAGCTATTTGCGTTTCTGTTCTTACATGTCTGAAAGAACCAAACACATCTAATGACCACAATAAGTGCAATGAGAACCTAGTTGAGGTCAAGGTTTCTCAACCTGCTTTGACCTCTATGAAATGTTACGAGGTGGATCGCTAAGTGGGTACTGTAAATAAATGTTAATAATGGCAGACCCTCCCAGAAACCGATAGCGTTAGACTGACCTTTGAATAATGTTTAGAAATTTCAAAAAAAGTTGTTTTTTTATCATAACATTATCGTAACAACATAAACATAACAATGTATCATAACATTACATCAACATATCCTAAAATCCGCTTAATACACAGGGCCGGTCTTAGGCCACTGCAACCTATGCGGTCGCAGTGGGCCCCGCGCTTTCATAGGCCCCCGCGTTAATTCAATGTGTAATTATTAAATTGCAAAATATATACGAAAATTTCCCGAAAAAACTCCTGAATTTGATAAATCTTCTGAAAAATAGACAAAATTGTCATTTCTGGGTGTCATTCATTGCGGAAAACGCCAATATTACGCACGATAAAAAAGAAAAAAGGCATTGTCAGCTTTCATTTAATAAAATGTAATAATCGAGCAAATTTTCCAATACTTTATTTACTTTTATAGTCACTGTCATATAGGTTACACGGTTCATTAAGTACAGTTAATTTAATCACAATATTTTTACTAAATAGAGAAAAAATAAAAGTCGATTTTTTGTTCTTATACAAAGTCTTAATTTTCACTTGTTATTCCGACACAGACTAAGCCCCGCGCAAATAGTTTCGCATAGGGCCCCGCAATTGCTAGGACCGGCCATGTTAATACACATCGTTGTGCAATGACATTACACAGCGTGAAATTATATATTTGCGCTCCCTCTTATATGCTTGTGAATCTTGGTCGCTCGATTGCAGAACTAGAGTTGCGGATCTTAGCAATGAAATCGAGATCCCAGGAATCACTTACAGAGACCGCATCACGAACGAAGAGATTGGAAACAGGATTAACAATTTGATACAGCAATTAACCCCACTATGATCTGCTAACCATTGTCAAAAAACTTAAACTCTATAAACAAATCCCAAGGTCCTCAGAGCTCGCAAAGACCTTCCTACGGGGAACAGGGCCAGGAAAAGTAGACGAGGTAGAAACAGAATATCTGTTATAGCTTCATTGTAGTTATCTATACTATAAAAGGATTTGTAAGGCGTATGTATGAGGGTGTGTATGTATGTATGAGTCCAATAGAAATCAAAACCGCTTGACCAATCTTGATTAAACTTGGCAGGAATGTTCATGGGTAATAACTTAGGCGTAGTGTATATATATTGTAGCCCTAAAACAAACTTAAGACCATAAAAAAAATAAAGTTGACCTACTCTATTACAGCTCTATTATTTTAAGAATCTAGGCTTTGTTTACAATAATGTTGACACGAGAAAAGATCGAAAGAATTTAGATCTAGATCAAATTTTAAGAAATACACTTTGCATTTATATACTTTTACTTTGACGCATCAAAACATGAGATATAGTCTAATGATTTTATTATTTAACAAAATTAAGCTTCGAATTTGTGTTTCAAACGAATTTTTACATAAATTCATTCTTTGTATCTGCGAATATAATTATCCTGTTGAACATACTTTCATTAGACATTACCGAAAGGTTACACATCTCTCTATTCACTATTCCTATATCTAGGTCTAGGTCTAAAACTGTAAGATGATAGAACTTCTCTTCGCAAAGATAGTTTTAAGCTTTAACACATGAACATACTAATTATAGTCCATTCATTTCATATTTTAATCAAATAAACATTGAAATTTGTTTTCTAAAGCATTTTTACATGATTGCAACTATTATCCTAATATCGCGTAAATTAAGGTCAGGTAGCTATTCTTAGCTCCATTCATATTTTTTTTAAACGTGAATTCAATCATTTGCTTTACTTACAACATTATTATTTTCTTTAATTGTTTCTAATGCACTATATCACTGACTACATCAGCAATACGCAAGTTAAGACCCGCGAGCAGCGGGTAATATCTGTCTAGTAATCTATATTTGAAGGCTGCGGCTAGGTAGCTCGTCAGTATTCGTCAGACTCGAAGACAACCCTTATATAAGTAATATACTACATTAGTAGCTCGTATTTAAAAAGCCAGAGTTTTTCCTGTGTTGCTAATTAGCAAATAATTCTTTTGCCAAAGATGTACATATCGTAAAAGTTGTTTTCAAAATCCGTGTTTTTTTTATAGCTTTTTACATAGCGCTACTTTCATGCTTATAGTATACTCAGAGCGCTTTGGTCCAATCTCATTTGTGGACCCGTCGGAGGGAGGGGGTATCTAGGAGTTGGTTTTCCGCGCTGCCTTTAGGCGCTCAGTAAACACAACTCTGCCCGAGTCGGGTGTCGAACCTCGAGCCCCCTTCTAGGTAGCCAAGCCAAGCCAAGTTCAAGCGCACTTAGCTTCTCGACCACGCATCCCATTATTGTTATTGTGACGTCTTCTATCTTATGAGATCGACATTTCATTTTGAGAGACGTCAGCAACAAGATTGATTTCCAACGTTCTCTTGAAGAAGATATTCCAGTAGGACTTCATCTTTGACAATGTGATTCTGGAGTCTACCTTGTTTATACGCCGGAAAAGTTTTAATCAACATACAGTGAAACCAGAGAGTTTCAATAGGTGAACCAAAGGGCACACTTTTATTTGAGGTATACAAAATAATTTAGCTGCAGCCAAATTAAGCTATCCAAGAGCTGAAAATTGCATATGCATGAGATTGGATTTACAAACTCAATTATTTAAATGTTAATTACTTGAGGTATGAACAAACATACTACAATGCGAGTGTTTGGTACTCTAGGCAGTGGCGTAGCTATGAATTTGGGGGCCCGGGGTACTTGACCTATTTAGTGACCTTTTTTTTGACATTCAAAATCATGGCATGAGATAATGGGGTAATATTTAATGTAAAAACAATTTTCGGACACGCATTTGGGGGACCCCTCAAATGGGGAGGACCGGGAAGATTTTCAATTTTCGACACTTTTCCCCACTCGAACTAAGACACTGATTCTGGGTCTAACGTGTACACCAATGAGTACATCAAACTTCAGTATTGTATTTTACTTTATTCACGTTTATGTGTGTGTCAACTAATTGTAGCATACATATGTAAGTGCTGGTCACGTTTTTAACTTCACATTTTACGTTAGAATTAAAATTGATATAAAAAAGTTTTCAATGTTTGATTGTACGCTTTCAATTTCTCACATGTCAGCATTGTCTATTAGACCACAAGTTCAGTTAGTTTATAGCGCTATGTTCCCTTTTCACTGCTTCAATAGATGCCCATTAACATACCACACTACCAGGCAGCCGTTATATTATGCATGTAGCCTTGTACTGTAAGTGCATTCATAATAGCTACAATGATATAGCAATCGAGCAGACATAAATGGTCGCGGGTGAAAAGGCTGAACAGACCTGTCTCTGGTTATGCTAGACGACCTCTGACCTCTGACCGTACCAAACGGAAAACCTAGATCCCAACTTCTTCACGACGCAAGGCAGAAGTCAGATGCATGGGCCCTCGCAGGGGGGTGCAAAGGGGTGCACTTGCTAGATTCTGAGTTGCCAAATTTTTAGTAATTTTTTCGCACCTCCAAATCAATTAATTTCTAAGTAGCAGCTGAAGATGTAGTGCTTCCACTGGTTAATGTAGTAGTAGATTAGCTAGGGGTATGGAATAGATGGCTAACCATGTACGTACGTGCCTCTAAATTGTGAGTAGCCACATTGTAGCCAATATTTAGTTAATGAAATACATCATCCAGATGTGTTTTTTATTACGTAGATGTTGATTTAGTAAATTCCATTGGGGTGCAAGTGCACGTCCATGTATCCCCCTACCGCCATGCATTATTGATTCAAGAGTTAAATTAATTATTGTTAAGGAAAATTGTGCGCATCATCTTCTAAATGGAAATCTAAATGCCCTATCATTGGACTATTGTAAAGTGTAGTAACTTAACAAGCAGTGCTTCCATCTGAAGTATAGATATAGATACGCTATTATTGTTACTAGAATAGGCCAATCTGTAGTTCAAGTCTGACCATGTAAGATTTTTTATAGGCTTGGAATTCTTTGCACTATAAAGGATATCTAAAGCATGTTAGTCGCTACGATTTATTTTTCATTAGCACATAGCTATATTTATTATGAATGCCACAAGATCGACTTTCACAAGACATTCTGAATGTTGATTTAACAGAAGGCAAGAGATCCGCTGGGCGTCCACTGCTAAACTATACTGATGTATGCAATCGCGACACAAAGCTCTTCAAAATCGGCAGTAAACAGCTGGGAAAAGTGGTGATCAAAATAAAGAGCGAGCATTAAATGAAAGTCCTGGGTTGCAGATGTCATTCATAATAGTAGTAGAAAGAAGTGTGAAAGTATTAAAAGTAATTAATTTATTTGCCAATTATCTTTCGATGTGATAAATGTTATATTTTCATTGAACAAAAGAGTCTTGCAGAGTTCCGGTCGGTGTCAGCGCTCGATAAAATAGCAGGTTAAATATGTCCACCAGTTTGCAATAGAAGAGATACAAGAAAGTTCTTCATATGCAATCGTCGAAGTCAAAACGTTGATTTGGTTCAAATGAGCACTGGCAGTTGGAATAGACCAAAAATTAATAGCAGTAGCATCATGAGTTATTTGCATTTTCTGGGTATTTAGTGATGAAACTGCAGATATCTCAAGCACTGAGCAGATGTCTATGAGTGTTCGGTTTGTTGATTGCGATTGTATTCGACTTCATTGGTTTAGTACCTGTTGTTCAGATAGATGCGCTGCATGTGTTTAGCGTCATTGTACAGTGTAGACAAGAACAAACTACTTGGTCAAAGCTGCACTGTTACGGCTGCATTCTTTTTCAGTAACTGTCCCGATAGCACTGGTGCTCTGAATGAAAATATTCCTTAACTAGCCATTTTTCCAACCTTTACTCAATCTGATATTTTCCTTGTTAAATAAATGAGGGACTATAGCTCACAGTTTATGCTTGAATCCTAAAAATGCAAAATAAAAAAGTTAAAAAAAAATTAGAGTGGAATCTAATTGGTACTCTTAATTTCCCCTACCACTTCCGAAATGTTTTGTTTAGAACTTTGAATTTTAGTTCTGTTACCAAACTAAGTTACAAACATTGGATAAATAATGAGCTGCAGATGTCAGGAGACTGCGCTCCTGCAGTGAAAAATGCAAGAAAACACTTTTAGCGTCGGGGCTTCGCCCCGAATCCCACTTATAAGGAGGCTTCCAGCGATCCCCCAGACCTCTAAGCTATCATGAGAAAGGTCTCAACATGACTGGGTTTGTTTTTTTCGACGAAGTATGAGAAGTGTTGACATCCTGGTCATTGGGGTCCAAGATATTGAGGGCTGCAAAGCGTCCTCCTATTTGTGCCTCAAAAATGGCGGCTACTTTGGGGTCTTTCAGCTTGTCCAGGTCAAATTTTATCCTGGTAGGTCCTTGTTTTATTACCTTTTTTAGGTGTAGTTTGAAGGTCATCATAACAAGGTCATGGTCGCTTCCAATGTCAGCTCCAGGAAAACTTCTTGTTTTGGCTGTATGGATGCTTGTCTTAAAACGCTGTTGCGCCATGATATAGTCGATCTGGTTGTGGTGTTCTCCATTAGGACTGTGCCATGTGGATATACGCTATTTTTTGTGGCATCCTAGTGTGTTAGCCAGTACGAGATTGTTGTATTTCGCATATTCTAGTAAGCGCGTTCGTTGGTTGTGTGGTTACTGTATCTTCAACATGTGCCTTTCCATGTTTGGTAGGAGTCGCTTCCTACTTTGGCATTCCAGTCTCCTTGTACCACAAGGATGTCCTTTTTCGGGACCTTATTGACCATTTCCTGTAATTGCTCATAAAACTCTTCTACTGCCTCTACTGTTGATGTAGGAGCGTATACTTGAATGATGGTGATATTAAAGGGTGATATCTTTAAGCGTATGGAAATAAGTCGACTGGAAATAGGGTAACAGCTCACAACGCAGTTGCTGTAGTTCCTGTGTACAAGAAATCCTACTCCTTGTTCATGAACATCTTGTAGTCCACTGTAGTACAATTTGTGGCCCTCTTCTGTTGTTGTTTCACCTATGTTTTTCCAGCGCATTTCCGAGAGTCCCATGATGTTGAAATGGAATCGATTAAGTTCGTGTGTGAGCTCTTCAACTTTTCCATCGTCTCTTAGTGATCTCACATTCCATGTTCCTATCGTGATTTTATTTCTGGTGTTTATTTTGTTTTTGTGTGGACCAGTAGTGTACTTCTCACCTCCGCCCTGGTCTGTGACGGTAGGCGCGGCCCTTGTTAACCCGGGCGACGGCCGAGCCGGTATGGATATATTTTTGGTCATTGTCTCAATTGGCGTATCAATGGCTAGGTAATTGCATGGCGGCACCCATCCCTCTCCATGCTTGACCACAGCCGAGTACCTCCATTTTGGTGGTTCGCCTTGGTCCTGAACATGAGGCCGTTGTAGTCCATCCTGGGACTCTTCCGCCCTAGCCGGTGACCTTAATCTAGAAGGCCTTTCGCCCAATGGTGCCATGTTATCACCACCCCCTCACATGGTTTAGACCGCCAGCTGAAGCGATTTTCCAGGGCATGGCGCTTGGAGCCACATGTGAGAGATTAGGGGTTGGCAGTCACAGGAACAGCCCGGGAAATACTAGGGAAGCTCCGCCAGCCCAAAAAACCCTGGGTAACAGAGGATATACTCCAACTCTGTGACAAGAGACGGGAGCTTAAAGGGAAAAAGTTGTCTGACCCAAAATATGACCTCGAATACAAAAAATGTCAACAAACGTATTAGAAAGGGAATGAAAGAAGCGAAGGAAAAGTGGATAGAGAACAAATGCAAAAGAAATAAATTGAATTGGGACTTAACAGGAATGACAGTAAAAAAGCGTACCATCTAGTGAAGGACCTCACTACCTCAAAGCATGGAAGAACCAACACGATACAAGACAAAAACAATAGGTGCATATCTGAAGAAAAAGATGTGTTAAAAAGATGGACGGAATACTGTTCAGAACTGTATAACTTCGAAATCTCAGGAAATACAGAGATATTAAATGTCCCGGCAGTTTCCAACATGGACGACTATCCGATTCTTCGCTCGGAAGTAGCAGCAAAAGCCCTGAAAACGGGAAAATCGGCCGGAGTTGACAACATTCCTATTGAACTTCTACTAGCGGGAGGAGAAACCATGATAAACGCACTCTATACAATTTGAAATAAGATCTGGCAATCAGGAGAATGGCCCAAACCCTGGACCCAGTCACTCATCATTCTTCTTCCAAAGAAAGGCAATTTACAACTATGTCAAAACTATCGCACCATCAGCCTCATAAGCCATCCCAGCAAAGTTAAAAATTATATTAAATCGACTAAAACCGATAGCAGACAAAATCATATCTGAAGAACAGGCGGGTTTCAGACACGGTCGCAGCACAACAGAGCAAATCCTAAATCTCAGAATACTCTGTGAAAAATATCTCCAACACCAAGAGAATCTTTTCCATGTCTTTATTGATTTCAAAAAAGCTTTCGATCGAGTATGGAACAGGGCACTCTGGGCGACAATGGAAAAATATAACATTAACACAAACATAACCAAAGTTATCCAGAACCTATACAAGGATGCCACCAGTGCGGTGTACTTCAACAACAATATTGGGGAATGGTTCAATCCACAGTTGGAGTAAGACAAGGCTGCCTCCTTTCACCAACACTCTTCAATATTTTCCTTAAAAGAATAATGGAAGATGCTCTCGAAGGATTTGAAGGTACTGTAAGCATTGGAGGAAGAAAAGTTACAAACTTGCGCTTCGCAGATGACATTGATGGCCTAGCAGGGACAGAAGACGAACTAGCCGACCAAATGATGCGCATTGACAAGACTTCAGCAGCTTATGGCATGCAAATAAATGCAGAAAAAAAACAAATTATGACCAATAGTCAACAGGGCTTTACAAAGGCCATCAGTATGGAGGCGAAAAGCTAACTAGCGTTAGCAGCTTTAAATACCTCGGAGCTATTGTCTCGGATGAGGGAACAAAGCCCAAACTAATAGTCCGAATAGCACAGTCCACAGCGGCCCTTTCTAAACTTAAGTTGATATGGTAAGACAAAGGCTTAGCCCTCGGCACCAAAATCAGAATGATGCGCTCCCTGGTCATGGCCCCATTTCTATATGCTTGTGAGTCTTTGACGCTGACTGCAGAGCTAGAGAGGAGGATCCTAGCAATGGAAATGAGATGCTACAGAAGGATTATCATTCAATATGCAGAAGGTATTGAATAACAAAGAAAGCTAGATAA
>JADKLZ010025938.1:14764-27250 GCA_021533235.1 Biomphalaria straminea | reverse complement strand
ATATAATTTTGTTATCTCCTTTGATAACCACATTTATTATTATTCTGCTATTTAGATTATTTTGTTATTTCTCTGTTATCTCCCATGACATCAGTTCCTCACTTCATTGTTTTCATCTTTAAAATGTTCATGCTGAATGTGTCTGATATAAATTTTTACCAGAGGTCTTTGAAGAGATATGTGCGACCTCTTCCATTTGATTGTCTCATTGTAGCCTTTTTCTCAGATACACTAGTGCCACTAAGTCAGCTCCATGCTCAATGTCCACTACTACCTACTGCGCATGCCCAGTTATCAGAACCACTGCCCAGTACTTAGCGCCTGATATCCACTGCCAAGCAGCAGCAGTCCTCTACAAGCTAGAGAGCCATCATGCAACTGCTATGATAAGAAAACGGACAAAGAGGACAATCTCTTAAAAGCATCTCCAATCGATGATGATCAATACGCCTGCCAGTTCATGTACAGTTAGATATCAATCGTAACCTACCGCCATATTTTATTTGGCTTTTTATTTCATGAAAACTTTATAAATAACTGTAATCGCCTTGTTAATTGCCTTCATTTTACCCTTTTTCCTGTGTTACCTATACACAAATGTTGACACAACATACAATCATCAAGACTTTATAAAGCGTCTAAAAAAAGCGGTCAAATCACCAAAGCTCCGCACAGTCTCGGGATTGTTACGCCAGAGGGTCGTCTTTCCTAATACCTACCCTGCTTAAGTATCACCTTTAGATGTGCGTAGCCCGTTGCGAGCTGCAACCTATTTTTGTCACTTACAGTTTAATTAAATATTTTTTTAATCAAGCTTCTATGTGGAGGGGTTGATGCACATGTCGTAGAATTAAACACATTTTCTCTTTGAATGGATTCATTATCTTTGGAAAGTCCAAGGGAAATAGCCCAAATAAATGTGTCTACCTATATGCAATCTTAATTGTGTCCCTTATTATTTTAAGTCAAGGGCAGCATTCATCGCTATTTAGATAAAAGGGTTGAATAAGATAAGAGACATTTAAGTGGATCGTGTTGTAAGAACTAAGCAGTAGAGAGCAATTCAGAGAATGGTTGTCGGATTATATTTGTTGAACTATGATTATCAAACTATGTCATATAAATTGTCAAATTGATTAGTTTACAATGGGTTGATAAACGAGCTAGTTGTTAGAAAACGAGTATCACTATAATAGATAGAAATTGACAGTATTTATGTGACAACATAAAATATAATTAATGTCGAAAAACGAAAACATAACGGCTATTGCATTAACAGCAGAAACAGAATTTCCTCACCGAGAGCATTTCTGTACAACAAAAAGTATATGAAAAAAAAAGCTTATAAAATGAAAAGAAACGCACAATTACTGCAACATACGTTAATATTGTAAGATTGATATGCTTTTTCTATTAAAAAAAAATATATCAACAATATTTTTTTGTTCTTTTCCATTCGTATGTTATTGTCGGCGATGAATACTTATGCCTAGTTTTTTTATGACTTGATCCTTGAGTATAAAGTGAAGAGAAATACGTATACAAGATTTGTACCCAGAGTTGAGATAATCTTAATTCAAATAGAGAGATATTATATTGTTCATCCATGAGTCGAGGTCCCTGTTCTTAATGGTGTGATACACAGAATGTCGTGCATTACGTTTTCTAACATTTCATTTTAAGTCAGATAGAAAGCAAAATTTCATTTATTTTTTTTTCTTTGAGTTTTTGTAAGCCTTTATAGTATTTTTCTTTTCTTATAAATTTAATACGTTTCATAAAAAAAATATTGATTATTAATATACTTGTCTCTTGTCATGTTGTGTATACTAATAATACAGTTAATACTAATATTTCATTGCAACAGCCAGTTCAAAGATATAACAAAATTAAGGAAAAATAAATAATAAATAAACAATTGTATAGAATTTGTCAATTTGAATTGAAAAATGCGCTTTGGTTTACATTTCTTTCTGAATATATTATTGCTAGCTTGCCCTCGAATTTATTATTAGGTATAGTTTTACTATTTGCTTGAATGCATTATTTCTACTTAATGTTTAAATCTTTTACCCTAAAGTATTTATGAATTTTGTCAATATTCTAAATAGGAAAATGCGATTATTCGTTTGTTATAGATCTAACGACTTTATTTTGCACCTATTTTAGTTTTTCTATGTTACCTTCAGCGGTTCTTATAGTGGAATCGTATTTCCTTTTACACTACTCAAAGTCAAAGGGCCAATTAGATGTATGTTTCTGTTTATAGGAAGGTTACAAAGACAGTTTGTGTGGAGACAAAAACTTAAAATCGGCCCCCGAAGTGGTCCACACAGGCAGGTAAAAAATATTATAATAATAATATTTTAACATTTTGAGAGAAAGAACATCAGAATGAAATTCTAACAAAGAAAAAAGACAGAAGAATGAAGTAAGAAGGTTAACGGATCGTGTGTGGTGCCCCAGCGGTCCACAGATCATTGAATAGTTGTTAGTGAATGTGAAGTTAGATGTAAACCTGGCCTAACTAATGTCTTATAAAGAGTATAAGTTTGTGCTGGGAGCAAGGAATGGTCCCCCAAGAATTGAAGGATGCCAACATTGTAACAATTTACAAAAATAAGGGCGACCGCACCGACTGTAACAGTTATAGAGGCATCTCGCTTCTTAGCATAGTTGGGAAGGCTTACGCCAGAGTAATACTGAAGCGGCTGCAGATCTTGGCAGAACGAGTTTACCCAGAATCGCAGTGTGGCTTCAGAGCCGGTAGATCCACAACAGATATGATTTTCTCCCTGCGGCAGCTACAGGAGAAAAGCAGAGAACAAAGGCAGCCCCTCTTTATAGCCTTCATTGACTTGACCAAGGCGTTTGATCTTGTCAGCAGAACCGGATTGTTTGCTGTATTAGAGAGAATCGGCTGTCCAAACAAGCTACGGAAACTAGTGTCAGCTCTTCATGAAAATATGCAGAGCACCGTACAATTTGACAGTTCCGCCTCTAGGCCATTCTCCATCAAGAGCGGAGTAAAACAAGGATGTGTTCTGGCTCCAACACTATTCGGCATCTTCTTTTCGGTTGTACTCACCAGCGCTTTCAAATCCATGGAAGATGGAGTATATATCCACAGTAGATCTGATGAAAAGCTTTTTAACCTAGCACGCCTTAAAGCCAAAACAAAGAGACGGCGTATCTTGATTAGAGAACTGCTGTTTGCCGACGATGCCGCACTCATATCTCATTCACAAGAAGTACTGCAGAGGCTTGTGAATGCACTGGCGGCTGCTTGTCGGGAGTTTGGACTTACAATTAGTCCCAGGGGCCGCCCAAGATTAACTTACAGAGATGTCTGCAAGCGAGACATGAAGGCAACGGGCATCGATCAAAGCATGTTAGAGGAGAATGCCCAAGACCGAACAGCATGGAGACAGACTGTGCGTGCTGGTACGAACTTTGCTGAATGCAAAAGAAATGAAGCTGCATCGGCCAAGAGAAGGAAAAAGAAAGCTGCCCTACTGTCAGCCAGCCCTAAAACTGAGGAATATAAATGCACGAACTGTGGCAAACTATGCCGATCCAGAATAGGCTTGATCAGCCACTCCAGATTCTGCCCTGTCTCAAGATGTAACCAAAGCCAGTGACTCATCTCAATGCATCCATTGTCTTCCGAGACAGAAGGAGCCATATATATATATAATTGTTTTGTAAAGGGACAATCTCTTATTTCTTATTAAGAAGAAAAAAATTTGCGTAAAAAATAAATATTCTTTTTGAATCCTTTATTTCAGCGTTCTATTGCCATTAAGCAGCGCTACAGTTCACGCGATAATATGAAAAACTACCTAATATTTGTTTTAAATTATGTCCGACTTCTATGCATACTAAATATATTTTTTCTCTTTAACTCTTTCTGTCCTAATTGACGACATCATCTTTGAATTGACCTCTTCTATTATTTTTCCTCTGTAAAGAATTTTTTTTAAACTTAACTTTGTGTTACATAAAAATAGAATGCTTTTCCCTTTAATTCTATACGAAAACATTTTTCTGATAGCAAACAACAAAGCTATTGAAGCCCAATCATTACAGGGTAGTGAAATATAATAAGCAACTGAATTCCTTCAAGACATGCAAAAATAATTACGGAGAGAAAGAGTTAAATAAAGGTAACCCTTTTTTTTTGTAAACATAGTTTTTACAATATGAATACTTTGTATTCCCCCTACTACATAGCCTCCAATGTGTGTTACTATTAATACTTAATAGTTCTAAAAGTGGTGTATTTTTATGGAAAAAAAAAACAACTGTTGGAATAAAATGATTTAAAAAATTAGATTTTGCTCTTTCAGAAAAGATAAAAGTTGCACCAGAACTTTGAATCGTCTAAAATATTTTTCTAGTTTACGAGATCTTAACAGGACGGACGGACGGACACGAAACTAATAGCGCCTTTTCCCCTTTCAAGGCCGCTAAAAAGGTTATTTAAAAAAAAAACTAATATTTTGATTGCTTTCGCAATTATTTTTTAAATTCCCAATTATATTCAATGTTCAATCTGTGTACCTGGTTTAGCACTGATCTTGGGCGGATGATGAGGTTAATCATGCCCTACATAAAATTGTCTTAGTTAGTTGGTTTACTAGGTCCATTTATTTAGGCTTAGTGTGTATCTAAAAAGAGCACGTCTGTGTTTGTACGTTATTTCTTGATTGTCCCATTCCCGAATCAAGTTGAAACTTCGAACAATTATTTATTGTTGAAGAAATACATAGAACAATAGAAAAAGAGAGTCAGTTATTGGTAACTATCACATTAATTTCTATAAAGTAAAAGGGAGAGAAATATTGCAGCATTGAGAAATATAGATAGATAGATAGATTGATAGATATTTGGCTTGTTTAGTGTTTAATAGAAAATGGGGCATATTTGAATTTCATGTACTGGTTTTCAAATATCACCCTGATGTTTTTAGTACATTCATACAAACACACACTCACACCATAACACACATTTACAAATAAATTAACACATTCTATTTAAATCAGTATAATTTTATTAAATCAATACTTTTATAGTGTTATATTTGCTCTTAGTGTAAAATTATAAGATTTACACTCTTTTATTTCAATAATTGTTTGATTGATCCATAGAGCAACCTGAATCTTTTGATACACTTATCTTAATATCTACATTTTACTTATATTGTTGTTTGTTGTTAGTATAATATTTAAAAGAAACATCCCTTCTTAAATTACGTGGTCGATTACTTCTCTAGGTGGACTTATCAAGGTTAGTTTCAGCTAACAAGCACGTCTTGATCCAGTTAATGTCAGCGTATATGACTTTATCCTCCTCTGTGATAGCAGACGTGCTGTTTTGTTTTGTCTTCTGCTTTCTTTTGTACTGGTTTCCAACGTAGTCATGTGCCAGACTTATATAGATCAGACCATCATCATTAATATATCTCCCAAGAGACTGCAATAATAACACAAATAAAATATTTCTTTAAAAATCTGGCCATTAAAAAATCATACAAATGATATTATTTATAAATAAAGCAATTAAATTTTGTATTTAATTTGTGGAAAATAATGTAATTTATCTTAATAAAAAAGTAAAGTATGCCTTTTAGACGTTAATATCTGTGTGACATATAATGTAAAGGCCATCATTTGTAGTCCATGGTTAACGAGGTTGTCGTGTAGCCAGTACAACTACCAACCGCCTTTTTAAGCCCCCCAACTAATGCCAGGTGCCCATTAGAGTTGAGTGCTATAATGGGCGCCCTAATATCTCGAAAATTCGCATTCCCAGCATTCAGAGATATTTTAACGCTATATTGCCCGGCTAAGAAGCCAAGCGCTTAGAATCTTCAGTATTTGTATAATGTTAGAATATGACAAAAGATCACATGGAATATAAACTCATTTGTTTCATCCCCTACGACAAAAAATATGTTTTCGAAAGGCCGCAATCGTTCCCTTGCAGGCCAGGTATTGCCTAGGGAGGTAGTGTGAGTATAACTGCCTAACCATATTTAATTACTTTGTGTATAATACAATTACGACTAAAATACTGTGACTAATTTGAAATTTCTATTAATTATTTACCATTACTTCACGTAATTCTTTCGGGTCAGGTATTAGCTTATAATCGTCTTCTGCTGAACGTTGATGTATATTGGCAACATTAGGATCTATTACACTTTGAGAAGCATCCAATATATTGTCATTGTCATAGCTTGGCTCTTTTGTATCCTTATTGCTCCCCTTTAAATGAACATCAACATCCACGTTTTCTCTAACCCTGCTCATGTAGCTAGAAGATAGTTCATCCCGGAGCATTACATTTTCAGAACTAGAAACTAGAGACAAATCTGATAATCTTCTTTTCTTTAAGTCTTTGCCTTGCCCACGGCCAATATCTGTTTTCAGCCTTTTCAAACTTTGACATAGTGTATAAGTAAGCTTCAAACATTTATTTAGACTTTGGGTCATGTTGTTCTTGTCTAGACTCTTTATAAAGCCAAACGAGGTATAAGCGTTGTTTGATGAGATGTTTTCATGTCGACGTTTCTTTGCTTTTGATACATTGTTTTTCAGGACTTCCTTATTTTCTATGGACGAGCTTACAGCTGGAAATCAATAGAATAATTATATTTTAGAATTATGGAATCTAGTTAATTTTTATGTTCAAATTGGTTTAAACCAGAAATATAAAAATAGTGTCTACCATAAATAAAGAACTATTTTTTTTTTGTAAATTTAGAAATCTTAAAACATATAATAATCTAGATAATACCTCTGCGACTGTATTTTTTGATCAAAAATTTCTAAAGAAAGTTGTTTTTAAAAATTTAAACAAAAAATACCAAATTGTGTAGGATTTTAAGATAAGAAAAACAATTAAAAAAATTAAAGACACTGAGTACACAATTAAAAAATAAAAATGCTTAGTCTTTTTATTTCCGTAAATATTTAATTATTTAATACATTTTTTGTAACTATCTCACTTCACGTTTAAATGCACTTGGATTAAATCTATAGCGCATCTACTGGCGTATGTTCCCATTGCTCCAATATATTTTCTTAGGTCTAAAGCATGATGGCAAAACTAATTTTCTCATGGGTAATAAGGAATTTTATAATTATTATTAATGAACTTACCAAAGTATTTCCAAGTGACACCACCAGCCAAAAGTGTCAGCAACACGGCTAAACCAGTCATTACAATTAACACAAAGTGTCTTTTGATGGCAACATCTTTAACTGAAACGTAAAAATATAGAATCACGGAATGATTTTTCCTGGCTGCACTTTTTAAGTTTTCTTTTTTTTTTTTTTTTTTGTTCTGTTTTCGATCTTCGTGAAAAAAAAATAACTTTTTATAATAAAATATTGTGCAAAAAAATAAGGTATCACCTACCTTGAATTAAATTTATTTGTGAAACTATCACACCGTTGATCTTTAGCAACAGAACGTCAGTGTCAAGCTCTGTCCTGCTCATAAACGTTATGGTCAGATCATGATGAAACGCGCTCCTTGTGTTCTTATTTAAGGTGTAAGTGAAAGTGACGTCAGATACGGGAAACAATTTCTTAACTACTGCTACTTTCCATCTCTTGATAGTAGCTCCAAAGATGCAAGTTTCGAATTGAAGTTTTGAATGTTCAACAGTTGCAACATTGTCATACGGTGTACACAATCTTGGTGGGCCTAGTACACAACAGAACAAAAATGAGAAAACTTCATAATATAATACTTCGTGTTACTTTAAATAACTAATTTAAGATTGAAATATTATTATAAACTATTGTTGGATTTAGTGAAATTACACCCATTATTTTAAATCAATGGAGTAATCAATCACCTCGTACGCGTTCTCGCTACTTTTTAAAATAAAGAAATATAAAATAACTAATTACTTTTATTATTTTTTTTTTTATTTGTGTGCTGTAAACGACAGTGTGTATATATACAAAGTTTCAACTTGATCAGAATTGTTGGTAGTTGTAAAAGTGCACGATTTAAACCAAACAAAGTTGAATGAGTTAATATAAGCTCAGTCTAAGGTGGATAGATTCAAAGCATTGGTTATGGCCTATTAGGTAAGTATGATTTTGAATTTGGTACCGTGGCTTATAGTTGTCAAAGTAAATGAGTGAGAAGGCAGAGCCATTAGCTAAGCTGGAAACGTTTATGGGCTCAACATAAAAAAACAAACTAACAAACAAAACACGTATACTATGATCGAAAATTTTCTGTAAATGGTTCAGATAAAAATGATTTTATAAGGCATAAAATAATGGAAGAAAATAAGTAACACATTTTAAGCGTACCAATAGGTCGAGTGGTAACGGCTAAACAGAACACAATATAGAAGCAATTCAGAACAGTCCAATTGATTACTACCTAGTATAAGCAAAGAAAAAAACTGATCTTAAATGTTGATAATGCCAGGGAGACGTTGAGACGGTTAAAATATAACTTCAATATGAATGTAAAACACCAAACGGTCAAGTGATAATCTTAGGTTCGATACATTTCGTGTTTATGAGAGAGATTGAAATAGTTCCCACTGTGACAAGTAGGTCAAAGATGGTGGCCGTTTAGGTGTCTAGGGGGGTTTAGATAATTTGAGGACCTTAACTTGCACATAAGGACTACAGGCACAGTGTTGTGAATGCAGGAAACAAACACTTTTTATGTAAAACATATGTACAGTTTAATTAATAAGAAGGAAAATAAGTAAAAGGTAAAATGCTGTACAGTGTTAGGGCGGGGCCTAATTATTTACATAAATGGGACTATCATCATAAGATATGAGAATCAAGTGGTCTGAGTGTCATTAGGCTGGTTGCTTAGCTTTAAGTCCTATGCTGCTCTGACGAGGCTGGCGTGGCTGATGCTGAGTTGTCTGTGGGTGGGCTGGCGTGATCGGTCCTAGCGCACGTGAAAGTACAACTATACGTAGCTGCAGGGGCGGGTCTTCTGGCAAGCGATTGTTGGTCGGACTCTTGTGAGTAGTAAGTAAGGCTGGTAACTTCAGTTCTGGTGTCAGCAGACTGGTAACAGCGTTACGTGGATGGGGCTTCCAAATAGGAGTAGCCTGCTGTAAAAGCTATAACGAGATGCGTAGATCGGCTTAGCCATAATGTTGACCCTGGGAGGTAGACGCCTTTCCATGAAGGACATCTTCAGAAGGTTTAAATAGAAACTATAATCTATTTTCACAATGG
Source organism: Biomphalaria straminea (assembly GCA_021533235.1). Lineage (NCBI taxonomy): Eukaryota > Metazoa > Mollusca > Gastropoda > Planorbidae > Biomphalaria > Biomphalaria straminea. The sequence goes on along the minus strand of JADKLZ010025938.1, from coordinate 18,011 downwards.
TAAGGGGAGTTAATCAACTAAATGTTACATCTCATCAGGGGAGACAATAATAATAATGAATAAAATAGTGAAGTCTCAAAAAGGGAGACAACAGATAGTAATGTAATATTTGATGTTAAGAAACTATAACTTAGTTTCACAAATATTATAGGGGGCTAACACATGCGTATTTTATTCCGTCAGGGACAACTACAATAAATGTTAAATTGTAAGACGCACCTTGTCACGGTGAGATCATTACGAGCCGCTTGGATAGCGAGATGAAAGTGGAAGGGGGGATAACTGATGGTCAGTGACCAGGTGGCTATTGTTTACATCTGGCCGTGTGGCCTGAACAATGGGGTACGGTTGAATGGAGACAGTGCCCGTTCATGGGACATAATCTCAAGAAGTTAAAATTCAATACAAGGGGAATTAATTCAAGACTATCCTGAGCGCAGGGTCAGTGCGCCATTTAAAATCAAGGCGATCGACCGAAATAAGATATTAACTGGATAAGACAAATAAGAGAATGTATACATGGTTTTACCTAAGTAATATAATCTGGCCGACAGGCCGATAAAATAGAATATAGTACATAAATAATTACGGCATTCCTTGTCACGGAATGAGCGTGAATATACAATTGATAATATGATATGTTACATAAATATCATGATAGTTCCCGGTCAAGGAATCTATCTGTATCCATGAGGGCTCGTGGCGAGCGGTAAATTAATAGTAGCTAAAGAGCTAAATACACGTGGCAAGAATTATTATAGATTCTAGTCCAGATAAAGAGGATGACTTTGACTATTTAGTCGTACAAGTCATGATAATAAAATATAATACATAAAGTGACTACTTACATAATCCAAGATAAGAATTACACAAATATGAACACAAATATAATGCACAACATAAATGCACAGATATATAAATACACATAGTAAGAGGTCATTAAAACACTTTACACAAGCTTATCACCAATCCAAGTAAGGAAAAGAAATTAAATGAATATAGTAAGCGAAAGCTCGTAAAGCTCAGAACAGAAAAGTATATCCTTTCTCTCAGCTCCTCAGAATGAGAATGACAAGAAAATAGGAAATTATGTCTCTTCTACACGCGTGGGCAAGGAGGCGTGGCTTCCCAGGTGTTTAGGTTGTCTGACGTGCCTAGGAGAAGATTATCGCTTGACCTTGCCGCGCGTTTCATGTATGGACATAGGGATGGGCCCTCATCGAATGGCCACGAGACGATAGTCTCGTGTCCCTTTGTATCCCAATATGGTCGGGCGACAGAGACTATTTATCTTACGCGACAGGGATTAGCTGCGCGATAAAGTCCTTGTTGTCGATTTGAAAAAGGGTCCATTTGAATTGATCCGTACCCCGAAAAGGCGGGGGTGCGGCAGGATGTCAGGTCAAGATGGTTAGAGGCGTGTTTATTCTTGTCGATAAAGAATGTGACAGACGTGTGTCAGATTAAGAAATTACATCGTGACATGGATGCCTAGAGAAAAAGGGGTGGTGGTAGCAGCTTTAGATAGCCATCAGGGCTAATCGGAGATAATAAAATAAAATAACAAAATAAATTAGTTAAATGCCTAGACCGAGTGATACCTTAAGTGGGCGAAATTTATTTTTGTCACACCCACTTCAAAAAGATAAAGATACCCCAAATACAGAACCGCAATCTTGGACAATGCTGGCAGAGACTAGTCTAAGTACGGACTTTGAAGCACTAGCACATAGCATCTACAACGTTTTTGACATATGTAGCACCATAAGGCTAGATCTTCTAGTTTATCTGGTATAAACGTTTATTAAGATTCAAAGGAGGACAAGTGTTCTTTGTGGTGGTCATACACGATTTTCTTTACTAGAGAGAGAGAGAGAAAGTAAGAGAGAAAGAGTGAGAGAGAGAGAGTAAGAGAGAAAGAGTGAGAGAGAGAGGGAAAGAGTGAGAGAGAGTGAGAGAGAAAGAGTGAGAGAGAAAGAGTGAGAGATAGAGGGAGAGTGGGAGAGAGAGTTAGAGAGAGAGTGATAGAGAGTATGAGAGAGAGAGAGTGAAAGAGAGTTAGAGAGATAGTTAGATAGAGAGTGAGAAAGAGAGAGAGTGTGAGAGGGAGTGAGAAAGAGTTAGAGAGAGTGAGACAGAGTGAGAGAGAGGGAGAATGTGAGACAGAGTGAGAGAGAGAGAGTGAAAGAGAGTGTGAAAAAGAGAGATTGAAAGAGAGTGACAGACAGAGAGTCGGTGAGATAGAGAGAAGTTTTGGAAACCGAATTGTAAAATGTCTGATGTCGATACCGAAGAGTCACTAATTGTTTAACATCAGTGACACCTAGTTGAGTCCATCCTGACCTAAGAGAACTGTACACTAGATAATGCACATATAGGTGGGTCAGTCTGTATACTGGTCACATGAAATCCTCTTTTAGTGTCGGCCCCTAGAAACTGTTTTAACATTAACAATTTTTTTTATATTTTATAGACTTACACGATTGAATGCCCATAACCAATGTTTTAACTGCATTATCTGAGCTGCAGGAGTAGATGCCTTGATCTTGAGTTTTGTTTAGCACGACTGAAGTCCATGTTTTACTAGAGTGACCAATAAGTTTGTTTTTATGCTTGATGCTTGCATTTTCACCCGAACAGTTAAAAGAATTCCAAGTATTAAGTAATGTTACAAATTGAAAAGTATCTCCGACACTGGATACATTGTTTACTGTAAAAATAACATGGGTTTGGCTATCGGCTTGTTTTTCTGTGGAATACAACAATAATAAGAAAAAAAAAACGATCTGCTTCTAAATCAAGTTGAACATATTGTTTACTAAAAGAAAAAAAGCCTCAGTTGCGATTCTGCTAATTCATACTTGTAACAAAATCTGTTACTCTTCGGTTTACTTTATAATAAAGGCCGTATCTTTGAAACATCATACATTTTGTCTGCTTATGTTCTTTTGTATCCAGAGGTAGCACATTATAGTATTATATGGCCAAAAAAGTATCAGATGTAGCACTTTATAGAATTGTTTTCTTATATTCTGTCAGCTTACATTCTTTTGTATCCTGAGAAAACACTTCATAGTAATGTAAGGCCGAAACAAAATATATAAGAGGTTGCACATTATAGTATTGTAAGGCAAAAATAAAATGTTTAAGAGGTAGCACTTTATAGTATTGAAAGGATAAAACAAAATGTATCAGAGATCGCACATTATAGTATTGTATGGCCAAGAAAATATATCAGAGGTAGCAC
>JADKLZ010025938.1:0-14754 GCA_021533235.1 Biomphalaria straminea | reverse complement strand
TAGCAACTTATAGTATTGTATGGCCAAGAAAATATATCAGAGGTAGCGAATAATATTGTATGACCAAGAAAATATATCAGAGGTAGCATATTATAGTATTGTAAGGCCAAAACAAAATATTTCAGATGTATAGTATTGTATGGCTAAGAAAATATATCAGGGGTAGCACATTATATGATCAAAAAATATATCATACATTAGTAAGTGATGGTAAGAGTTGAATGAGATAGGAAATACTACATGGAGATGGGTGAAGGGAAACAGCTGAGTGCGCTATATATTTTCTATGAGGTGATTCAAAGTCGCTTTGCAACTGAAAGAGGTCATAGTTGTTTTAAAATTCTAGCATGCAAGGTAGAGTTAAGAAATGATATTGTTAGTTGGTCTTATTTAGCAAACACGTTTGTGTACTTCTTTGTATGACACAGTGAGAACCTATTGTCGCTTGACTAAGGCGCAATCTCTTCATTGGGACAGTGTGTGGGGCAGTGTGTGGGACAGTGTGTGGGGCAGTGTGTGAGAAATATTTGTAATGAAGAGCTTCTTTGAAAGACCACAGACCTACATATTATACCAAAAAATACATCTATTCGCTAAACACACATACATACGCCCACCTGCACGCACCTACACTTACACACACAAACCCTAACCCTAACACATACAAAGCCAACATGAGTTTAATCTCAAATTAAAAAAAAATAATATTCGGGTTTCGTAATGTCCACTCCTACAGGCTGAATTGAAACATATATAAATTTGATACATTTACATACCTTGCCTTGTATGCCTTCGTATAAACTTGAACCGCACATTCCTTTTGTCAACTTTCCTTCTTTGTGTTATTAGACGAGCAGTACAAGACGAACTAATACATTCATTATACAATGTTACATTCCTTATCACCACTGTTATAATGGTCTTGTTACTTATAATGAAATAACTTGCTTCATTGCTATATATGTTTGATGTCACTGGCTTTCCTAAAATTTTTAGTTTCTTTAATTTTCTGCCTGGATGTATCTTAAGTTTGAATTTCAGATTCTTTCCGTCCTCAAAGAATATTTTCTTTACTCCCTTGTTTGTCTTTGTGCCTAGAAAAAATACAAATATAAAGAAACTGTGTATAACAAATTATGTTTGCGATAAAACAAGTAGTAAATACATAAATTGTACTTATTCATATCAATAAATCTCTTTTATGCCGACAGGCAGACGACACAAATTTATAATGGTTTTTCATCTTACTGGAATCGAAAACAAAAGTCATATTTGAGAAACTATGGCAACTAAAACACCTTTGAACATGAGAGGTACGTCACTTATTGCATGAGTCACAGTGAAATAAACTTTGAACTTTAAAAAGGATTATCACCGCTTCTACATGGTCTAATCGTAAAGTGAGTTCGCGATTGGGATTAATAATTCCTTAAATCATTAGATGACTATGGCCCAATAACTTGTTGATCTCTGGAGGGAAGGGTTATCTGGGAGAAGATGAACGTGCTGCCTTTCGGAGATAGTGATAAAAAAGTCTAAATGAATTAAACAAAATTGAGAAATAAAGTTATTAAATAAGAAACTTGAAGGATATCAACAGTGGTATCAATGTTTATACTCTACCTTCCAGACAGCATTAAACTTAAAGACTTGAGCATTTTTATTTTTGAAATGTATCAATTTTGGAAAATTTTATAATTTTTCTATATGATCTAATTTTTTTTTTTATATTCAAGATGGCCGCCATTACCATGGCAACCTGGAAGAATAAAACAAAATTAAACATATATTTTTTCATTGAGTTTCATATGATATAATATAACAAAAATTAATAATTTAAAGCAAAAATTAAAAAAAATAAATTTTCGCACTCAAAGTACTACACAATACAACAAAGACAAATTGAAAAAACAAAATAATGACCAGACATGACTCATATGTGCATAGCAGTAGAACTTATTGTGATAAAACTAAAAAAAAAATACAACTTACGATGGTTTCCTCTGTACTGCAACTTGAGGGTGAAGCTTCTGTTAAGCACGTCTTTGATGGTCAGTTTCATCCCTTTGTTTGTCACATTGTTATGTTTAAAAGTGCATTTGTACTTGAAGAGTTTATTTCTGCACTGAAGACTCATGTCTTTTGTTTGGTGTTTATTATTGATGACTAGAGTCTCATTATCTAGCTGTGCAGTGGTTGAGACGTTTTCAATGGAGATTAACTGAAATCTGTACTTCCGGTGATCCCCATATTCGTATGTAGTTTCTATTTGTTCTATTTGAAAAGGTGGGCCTAGGTAATTTTAAAACATTATATAAGAATGCCTGAGATTAGATTCAATATAGAGTTTAGTGAAAAGTTTTGTAGCACATTAAGATAAATTTCATTTTAAGAAAACAATTACGTCGTTTAAGATTGAGGAAATAATAGTTTTCAAGAATTGAGGGTAAAACAGTTTTCTACCTCCAGTCGTGGTTAGAAGTATGTCACAAACGTAAATCTTGAGCCTAATGTCCGATAAAATTCCGTTAAAGAATTTGTCAAAAATGTTTCTGTAAGAGTAGATTATTATTTTTATTATTATTATGTTACAAAAGAACGAGTATTCATTCGCTGGCGCAGCCAGGGTCGAGTTTCGTTAAAGGAAGACAAAATTCATCGTATTCCCTTTATCAGTTTCCACTGAGGAATTTTCTGGTGATGTAGCAGGTCTGCAGCAGTACCACCCTCTGATAGGCAACGAGTATGTTCATAAGAATGCCAAGGGCCATGAAAGTATCTGTGAGGTCAGTTGTTATTATCCCCTCGGTTGATATGACAATGGGGTATATTGCTATTTTAGATAACTTCCATAAACGTTTATTATTATTATTATTATGTTAGAAAAGAACGAATATTCTTTCTCTGGCGCAGCCAGGGTCGAGTTTCGTTAAAGGGAGACAAAATTCATCGTATTCCCTTTATCAGTTTCCTCTGAGGAATTTTCTGGTTATATGGCAGGTCTGCAGCAGTACCGCCCTCTGACAGGCAACGAGAATGTTCCTAGGAATGCCCAGAGCCTTGAAGGTATCTGTGAGGTCAGTTGTTATTATACCCTCGGTTGATATGACAATGGGATATATTGTTATTTTAGATAGCTTCCATAAACGCTTAATCTCCAAGCCTAGGTTCACATACTTTCGCTTTTTTTCCAGCTCAGTTTTTCATAAATTATAAGATAGTGGAAAGGCAATGTCAATCATGACAGCGGCTTTTTCTTTTTTATCGATAAGCAGATCAGTACGATTAAAATCTACCGTTTTGTCGGTCAAAATAGGCCTATCCCAGTACAGCAGGTGATCAGTAGACTCGAGAACCTCTTGTGGTAAGTATTTGTAATAAGGAGGAGTATCCTTCCCGATCAAATTGTGCGTCAAAGCCAAGTGCTGGTGTACTAGCTTTGCAACTTGGTTATGACGACCTAGGTAGGCAGATTCCGATAGGGCAGGACATCCTGCCATAATGTGTTCAATCGACTCACCCGCATTTCCACATTTTCGGCATTTGTCGACAACATTGAGTTTTAGGATATGCTTTTCATAATTTTTGTCCTAATCACTCTGTCTTGTATAGTCGTAACAAAGCCTTCTGTTTCAGGATAGAGATGGCCTGCCTTGAGCCATGCTAAGGAATCAGCCTTGTCGATGTTGTCCCCATGTAATAAAGCCGGGAATTTCCCATGGAGTGTTTTTTCTTCCCATTGCCGAATCTCATGGCCTACGTCGTCCAGGCCGAGATTAACATCTACATTTTGTAGGTTCAGGGGGGTTGCATCGGAGTGGTATTTCCGTAGGAAGGTAACTAGTTCGTTGTTGGAGGCATGCAGTTTTGAGCGTATTTTTAAAACTTGCGCCTTACACAGTTTGAAGATGTTCTGCAATCCACGGCCTCCATCTTTCCTGGGTAGGTATAACCTTATGGTGGAGGACTTGATATGCAAGCATCGAAATTTGGTTAACAATTTCCTCGTCAGCCTGTCAATGTCATGTAGGTCGGTGTCAGTCCATTTGATGACGCCGAACATGTAAAGGAGCACTGGGACGGCCCAGCTATTTATTGCACTGATAAGGTTACTGCCAGACAGTTTGGTGTTGAGGATCTTATTAAGCCTTTGCCTATATTTATCAAGGAAGTCCTCTTTTAATTTTTTATGGTTTATCTTGGCATTCTGATTAATTCCAAGATACTTATAAAGAGATGCAGAGTTTAACTCCTCGATGCCTTCAAATGCAATGTTGGTGTTCGCTGCCTTGCCCTTTTTGATGCTTGTGATGCCACATTTGTCCAGGCCAAAAGACATACAGATATCGTCACTGAAGCATTTCACCGTTTTGATTAACTTGTAATTTTTTCTCGGTTTCTGTATATAGCTTTAGATCATCCATGAATAATAAGTGGGACACATATTTTGTACATTTAGTGTCAACCCTAAAACCGTTTGTAGAGTCTTGGAGCAGTGCAGATAGAGGGTTAATCGCTAGGCAGAACCAGAGTTGGGATAAAGAGTCACCCTGATATATAAATCTTTTTATGTGCACAGAACTTAGTTTATCTTGATTAAGGTGCAGGTTTATCTTCAGATTATCCATTCAAATTTTCAATAGTTGTATTATTCTTGGATTGGTTCTATGAATGTCCAGTGTTTTTAAGAGCCAATCATATTATTATAGTGTTATATAGAACAGCACTAAGCACGTTACACGGGATCGTTAAGTTACAACCTAAAGTGAAGTGACACATTCAGCAATACACATACTGAATCTTGTAAATGAGAAAGGGGAAAAATTGAAATCACAGTATTAAATTAAACGACTTGAAAGCTAAACTATACTAAAAAAAAACCAATAAAAATGTATACGAAACTAGTACAACGACTCACTGGTAGAGTATTCTTACTCCTGTTTCTCAATCATATTCATTGTCATCACCATTGGCCTCCTTCAGTCGTAGAACGACTATGGTTCATCTCGCACACTTCCTCGTGTGGCTGTGGAGCCCTATTTTGGAGAGACACTCCCGTCCACAAGTATCGCAGGTAAAGGTGGTCTTCGCTAAAGTGGTAGAGGAGCTGGTCATTTTCGGCGTTGTCCGCTTTTCTTCCAGAGCTGAGGCCCATGCTCTTTCGCTGTCCATAGCTTTCTTGGTCACTGTCTCTCTCCATTTGGTGCGGTCTAGAGCTATGTCTTCCCACTGGTCAGTTTTGATGTTCACTGATTTGAGGTCACACTTTATTATATCTATGTAACGAAGGTGGGGGCGACAAGTTTTAATATTTAAATATTTTTTTCCAAAGCTGCATTACCTTTCAGATATGTTGTAACATGTTTTCTTTTTCTTCACGCCAGTTGAACGTTATTTACAGTTGTACCTGGTCGATGTTCTAGATTAAAACTTCTTCAGTAATCTTGAACACATCTGTTACGTGTTTTCAAGAAGTGAAATTTTGTTTTGTTTATACGTTTTGGATGTTCCTTCAGAGTTGAAGATAATCTACTTCCTAGTTCAAACCTTTCGCAGGACGACAAGGAAGGCAGCGGCAGGGTATTAACACGGGACCATCTAGAAATCGGTACGACAGTCTAGAGCGAATACCGCACCACCAGGGAGCCAACCATTACTCAAATGTAATTCATCTAGGAGTTTAGGTAGTAGTATGGTTTAGTTTTCCTTATCATTTGAACATCGCCACTTTTTTAGTTTAGTCACAAATAGCAATTTTTTATAATGACAAACTTTTAATAGGCAAATAATAGGAACTTGTTTTGTTAATAATCAATATTAAATGAGTTGATTGGCTAATGAAATATAAAACTACAATAAAACACGAGCCTGTTCTACAAGTCGTAAACAAACAACATTTAGACACGTGATGATATCGATAAAACAATTAAATAAAACGTATCACGTGTCAGCCTTTGTGGATTACATAATTTGTATAAAAGTGATAGAGAATCATGTGGATAAATATTGTTTGTTTACGATTGGTGAATGAGGTCCTTTAGTAATTATTTATTATTCACATTCCGCCTGAAATAATGTTTCCTACTCTACAAAAGATTCTTCTACTTACATAATTTATTCAGGATATATACGTTTCTTTTGAACGTTCTTCCATTGAGATCAAAGACTGTGCAAGTAAAAGATGCACACCTCTTAGTGACGTTATGAATTGCATTGCGTAGAGAGTCGCGTTCTTTTTCACCAATGGTCCTTGAGCTTCTAGAACTGACTATCTTAAACCTCTCAAGAGAAGAGCGTACTTCAACTATTGTATTATTGTATCCAATTAGTAGATGTCTCTTGACTTGGTTCTGACATACGAAACATCCGTCTTCAAAATAGATGACAAAATAGAAGTTAATATTTTTAAAAAGTATATCTTTATTTTTATAATAGATCTATTGAAGTCACAACTTTATGGAACCAGGTTGGAAGAACCTGAAAAGTGGATAAGGATCTCAAAACTGATATAAAGAATTTTGAAATTAATATCTTATTGTTTTTTAAATCCAACGTTCATCAGTTATTAAAAGAACATCTGTTAGTTGTTTAATGAAGCAATTGTTTTAAAACAATAATCTAGAATGTTGTTTCTTGCTGAATAAAAAAAAAATGCAAATTATGATAGTAACTCTTTTCCAAAATTATAAGCGGCACCAAAATTGGGTAAACGGAAACAGAGGCAGGAAATTGTGGGAAAATTGGAAGGGACCCAGGAAATCGGACAAATTGTTTGCAGTTGAACAGGGAAGAACAGGTTACGGTTGGTAGGTACAGAACGGGGCACTGCCCAGTTGGAACATATTTTGCCAAGTTCAAAGCAAACTTCGATTGACGTTGTCGACACTGGCAAAAGGACGATTAAACGGTCAGCAATCTACTATACGAGTCAGTGGCGTAGGCGTAGCTATGAATTTTCCATCGTTTGGAGGCCCTTGGGGGCTTGATCTTTTTGGGGCCCCTGCATTTTGCGTAATAAATATTTTTTTATGTAAAAAAAAACCTCATTTCGGCCCCCCCCCCCAAGTGGGGGTCGTAGGTAATTTCAAATTCTCCCCCCTCCTTCCCCACCCTAGCTACGCCACTGTTACGAGTGCGCGATACTACACCCCAAAAAAATGGCCCTTTGAACGGGTATGCATGGCGAGTTAGCTCTGTACGGAGACAAGGCAACACTGCAACGAACTGCTGCTTTCTTTGACTGTGTTGTCATAGAATAGTGTTCTCAACACGGTGCCTCAGAGCGATGAGACTTAAAGGGTGTAGCACTGTGTAAGGGAATCCCCGCAACTCCTATTTTACTATCATGTTTACATCCAAAGCCGTTCCCATGTTTAGATCTAGCCACAAGGCGGCAGTATATAGGGTTCTTAGTTTTCCCTAACCCGAAACTAAGCTGGTAGTAGATTTTAAAGAAGCAGGATAAAAATACACTCACTGCAGTAAATGAAAAACGAAAACGTTATCTTCTGATCATGTTCTGATTGTAGAACAAAAGTATAGTGACCCAAGTCCTGTAAAGTAAGATTTCTTATCGAAATAGTGAGGAGATGGGTGAAGCTGTTACTTCTTTTTGGTCGTGAAGATAGTTGATACTTGTTTTGTTGATACTCCTCTTGTGATACAGTGACCTGCCTCTGGTAGTTTCTTGGCAAGAGATTAAGTAGCTGACCATTCAATTTAAATGTGGTGTCGTTCAAATTAGCCGCCACAACACAGAGATTGATGGATTTGTTGTCTCCTAGGTTCGCTCTTATTCGCTTTAAAGGCGGCTGTCTGTGGCACAGTCGTGGAGGACCTGTGATAGGATTCCAATAAAATCGAATAAAGTGACCGAATAATTAATAAGGAGATTAAGAGAATCATTCACTTGATACAATGCTAATTTATATTGTACTGTACTTTTTCACAAATAAATAAATATAAGTGGCTCTACAAAATTGCCCGGACTAGTTAGCGCCGACAAAATAGCATGCAAAATTCCCGAGAATAATATATAGGTATTTGTTCATAAAAAATATATAGAAGCGCGGTGGCTGAGCGGTAAAGCGCTTGGCTTCCGTACTGGAAGTCCCGGGTTTGAATCCTGGTGAAGACTAGGATTTTAATTTCGAGATTTTCGGGCGACCTTGAGTCCACCCAGCTCTAATGCGTACATGACATTAGTTGAGAAAAAGTAAAGGCGGTTGGTGGTTGTGCTGGCCACATGACATCCTCGTTAACCGTTAGCCACAGAATCAGATGATCTTTACATCATCTGCCCTTTAGGAACCTGTGTGTATATAAGCGAAAGATTCTCTGAGCAGCGCTAAATTTAAAGGAAGAGCTAAACACCTCCTACTCCTTAGCTATGTAGTGCATTTTACTTAATTTATTGATAGACATTGACCATTTTTAAACAAGATCTAATAAACCAAACTATTACTGCATACTAACACTGTACATAAATATTACTGCTAAATTACTTGTCCTTACAATTTAGTTCCAATCGTAAGCTACTACTGCGTTGTGTGTTTTGCTATTCTTAATTATTTCGGGAGTGTCACATAACTCCTCGTTATCCCCGTAATTACTAAGGTTCATTAAATAACATTGAGGGAAAAAAAAACATTAGAGGATCACAGTCGAACATGATCGATTTTTACCTGTCAGAAATTTATTGCTAAACAAGGTTACAATGGTAGTTTGTGTGGAAACAGAAACTTAAAATCGTCCCTCGAATTGGTCCACCCAGGCAGGTTTCCATATTTTCAGAAAGAACATCCGAATGACATTATATCAAAGATAAACGACAGATCTTATGTAGTGCCCCAGCGGTCAAGATATACATCTTGCCGTGTGAAGCCGATGTTCTACGCAACAGCCACTCATTTTTTTCTTTTTTTATTTTTAAGTTTATTCAGATAATACTTTCGTTTACAGTAACACTCAAGACAAACAGGTTAACATATCCACATCCGGATTACATGCAATTCAACTATATTTTAACAGTGAAACGTGAGAAAATAATAATGTGACTTATAACATTATTAATTTAGCTAAATCAGGTTCATAGTACTTTGTATAACAAAGATAACATAACTTAACAATTCAAATATGAAAAAATAAATTTTGGCAAATTATCTACAAGGTTTTCCATAATATGTTAAATATATGATAAATGATCGTCTCCCCTTTAAAAAGCCTTACTCTGTTTGGACAATTTTTTATTGTTTCCCTTGGGAACCAGAATACTACTTCCTTATCACCAAGGTAACAAACATGTCTAATAGAGTGATAGAGAGAATAGGTTTTGGGAAGGCAATGAAACCTCCGGAAATGATCCCTAAATGTGTGAAGAAAGGAAAACAAGACAGTCCCGGGAAAGATACTTTTAAAGAATAATCTTTTTAGGGGATAGTCTTTTTTAAATTAAATTTATGTAGAAATGTTTGTTTCAAATTTGGTAATTACTACCAAACTTTAGTGAGTGATTTCTCCTAATTGCTACTTTATTTTCTTTTATCTCTAGTGATTTCATTTTAATTGCATTGTAATTTCTTAATGAAAACAACCCATAGTTGAAATATTTATCGTACAGTTTAGTCTACATATAAATATATTCACAAACTTACAAATAAAGCTTTATATGTTATACTGCACATTGATCTGAATTGTTATTGATTTAGTTACATCACATTTTTATGAAATAGGTCAATAGGACAGAGATTCACAATTGATAATCAATAATCTATAGCTGTTGTTCTCTTTTATGAGTTAGTAACTTAGATAGTAAATAGCCTACTCTATGTTGGAACAAAACAAAACGTGAAGTACAATGCAATTTGTAACATTATTAATTTTCTTAAATTAGGTCTCATTTATATTGCATACTAATTAGTATTTTTTTCTCTTTAAATACTGCTTGCATAAAACATTTTTAAAAATTAGATTTTGAGCTTTTAGAAAAAAAAAAAGGTGCCGTTGCATCAGAACTTTGAATGATCTATATTATCCTGATGTCAGATTTTCATTTTCTCTTCTACTTTCTGAGCACTAAACGGGACGGACGGACAGACAGACAGACGGACAGACTTACAGACAGACAGACAGACGGACGGACAGACAGGCCACACAAATCTAATAGCGTCTATTCCCCTTTCGGGGGCCACAAAAAAACTAGAAGCATATAGAAGATATAACTTTATGGAAATCACGCGAAGTTAACTTTGACATACAAATGTATCTCAATAATGTAAATGTTTTTTCCATTGTCTAGTGGTGGATGACAAACAATAATAATTAATTGACTTATAGTTTTTTTTAATCGATTCATTTTTTATTAGGTACAATAAATAATAGTTTAAATTTTCAACTTGATCCGAGGAGGAAGGGATGTGGAAGAAATAACGTGCACACGCTATTTACCAGACAGACCGACAGACAGACAGACGAGAAAGAGTGAATTGATTTAGCTTTGTAATAAAAAGAGGACACACATACCATTTCATTTGCAATGGTTAGTGTGTTCTAACAAAAATTGTTTGTACTTACACTTCGTCATAGTAATATCAACTCGTCGAGCAGACTTGCCCTTCGCCTGGCAGAAGTAGCTCCCAGTATCTGCGCAAGACATCGCTGGGATAACAAGTGAGCTAAAGTTTTCAAAATTATCTGCAATTGAAACTCCGTGAGAGCTTGACATTGTCACATTATCGCTTGATCTCGTTGTCGAACATCGAAGTTCAAGCCCTGAGCCAGGCACAGCTATCAAAGTATGGCTTTGTTTCTTTAGAATACGTATATTATTGACAGTAAATATTAATTCACCTTTCGATATTGCTGCTAGTTTGAAAACCAAAAATAGATCATTAATTATCTATAAATATTAAGAAATATATAATTAATTATTCAGAACGGTGAAACCAGGATTATAACTAGTAAGTATTGGAACATAAGATAAGAAAGAAGTATACATTTATATTATACAGAAAGTAAATTTTTGAAGACATGCGCAGAAAATGAAAACTTAAATAGACCACATGTAAACTACAACTTTGTCTGCACGAGACTATGGTGATGTGAAACACCGGAGTTATTCTTGATTGTACATAATGACATTAGTAATTTTTGAAAGTCTTACAATCTATTGCGAAGATAATGTTTAATGCATTTGTGTCGTGGCCTGAACAATTATTGTACGTTGACATGCAGCTCCACGACTATACGTGTTTACGTAATCCAGATAAATCTTTGAAAAAAAAAAGAAATAATAAATTAAGATGAAAATAAAAACGGAAATAAATTTGATTACACTTATATAGAAAAACCAGACAGGGATTATGAGTTTAGGAAACCAGAAGATTACTGAGAAGTATAGAAGAAAATCAAGAGATCTACATTGGACTGAGGTAATATGACTTTATCAGATTAAAAATAAATTCTTATATATAATGTCTATGGGGATCAGTATTTCAAAAACGTATACGATTCATAGCGTATTTCAACATAATTTCAAAACGTTATTTAAGCATTGCATTAATATTGAAATAAAAAGTAACAGATTACATTCAACAAGTATATCAATTAAATGCTAGAAAACTGGAGCAAAGATGGTTCACCGCAAAAACTTAAAGGCAGGTGCCCAAAAAGGCAGACAACGAATACAGTGACTTGACGTAGAGGCAGATCTACATCTGATACAAATTTAGGCATGAAGACGTATAGCACAGGATAGATCCAAATGGAGAGATGTGCTAAAGCAGACCAAGACTCTAAATGGGCTGTGCCCCCTGTATCGCTACTGGGATGCATGGAATTTATCATTAAACTACGAACTAGCCTGGGTAAAATAGAAAAGAAATACTTACATCCCTTGCAACACGTTTCAATTGTGTTTATTGTTATGAGTAAAGCATAACAAAATCTGCCAAATAAAAGAGGCATTTTTTTTTCTTTAGTTGTTTGTCTGCAATCTAGTGTGGTATTTACTGAATTAAACTATCGATAAATAATTGGATTTTAACTTCCCCGTTATACAAATGTGTAGGTGATGTTTATTAGATTGTTCTAGTTGGTTCAAGTTGTTAGCGACACTTCCTATGGAGAGGAGAAAGTGACAAGAACAGACAGGAAGTGACGTTAATGATGAGGGTTTGACGGCTACAACTGTTAAGTGCAAACTACGCATAATTATTGTTTGATGTGGCTATAATCACTGACAAATAATATATGATTTGTTAGTGTGACTGCAAACAAGTCAGTGTGGAGTCTCTCCATCTTTCAGCCTATCCCCTATTTGCTTTAGATCTCAAAAACTAACTACGTGTTAGAGCTAGTGCGTGTGTGTGTGTATATAATGATGGTGAGTAGATGTTGGTGATTAGTCATTAAGTAAGTAGGGCGAATGATGCGAAGTAGGCAGCACTGTCGTGAGCTGTCTTGGGTACGCCAAAAAGGTTCTAGAATGCCAAAGTGAAAAAACGTATATTGAAAATATCATTTTATATTATTACAAAGTCTACTAATTTCATTTCATTTAATATCAAGTGTAATTAGTTTATATAATAATAGAAGTTATTTTACCCATGCTCAGAAATAATTTATTCATAATAATTTTATAATAAGTTTGTAAGTTAAGATATAAAACGCTCACAGCGGTTTAGTTGTCCACAGTCAGTTTAATGCTATAAGTAAAAAAAAATCATTTTTTTTTTTTTTATTAGAGAAAAGTATCTATATAATATTCCTCAAAGTAAGAGGTCAAACGAGCAACAACACACAACAACATGCAACAACATGTAAATAGGTCATTTCTATTTTTAGCTCCATTAATAATTTTTTTAACGCATTCGCTTTACTTATTTTTATAATGCAAAAAATTAGAACCATATTTAAAACTCGAATTATTTATGTATTTAATAGTCAAAGAGAAAAGTTTTATAGAGCGTAAATAGAGTATAATTCTTTTTAAAAAAATCCATTAACTTGCAAAAGACCTTTAATACGAGTATTTGTGGACAATTGTGGTGGAAAAAAATCATTAGCAAGGTTAGAGAGACAAGTGGAGTTTTGTTCTTCGACTTTTTAAAAATTATATTTTATCTTTTCAGTCTGTAGTGTGCTATTGTGTTTGTAATTGAAGATTGTGTTCAACCATATGCCAAAGACTTATTTCCCTTACAGCTTGATGGTTAACAGCGTTATAAATGACTATATTTTGTTAAAAATGTGTTTGATTTCTTTTAAAGCAATAGCTTAACAGACAAATAATTATAGGGATGTTAAATCGACAGGATGGCGCGGGGAATCTGTTGTAAGTAATAAAATGGCTTAATTTAATAATTTTTACACTTTAAATTAGAGCGGGTCCTATAAAATTGCGTGTCCTATGAAATGCGGGCCCCACTGCGGTCGCCGGCCCTGGTAAATAGCGGCGTATGCTATGCCGCCGGTCAACTAGTAAATATTATTTTACAAAAGCAAATTATAAGGAACGTCTCTGAGTTATGTAATAACACAAATTACGTTTATAAACTTTTTTTCAATGTTTACTTTTATTTTAAAGTTTAAATTATAGTTAGATCGATTGAAAACGCTTACCTTCTTCTTAAAAAAAATCTGTATTTTCATATTATATATCTATTTGCTCATTTCATATTTGTATATCACTATCATTTCATGTGAACCAATAATGTGTTATTGCAGGTCTTCCATGGCTATTTATGTTGTGATTTATTGCTCTTGATTATTAAATATATAAGTATTTATCCCCACTTCTTGATAGGCTTTAGGACTTCGAGAATAGTTGCTTTTGTTTATTAGTGATTGGGTCAGTGCTTAGGTCTAGTCACTAAAGTCTTTGGTTCAAGTCATAATTTTATTTTTGTTCATCTCTAACCACTTTAAACATTGAGGGACATCATTGGGCAGTTCTTCGAAAGTGCAATTTAGCTATATTGTTCTTCTCTGGTTGGACAATGACTCCTTCCAACATTATAGCTGTTTCGGTCCTCTCTGGTTTGACTCACTCCTGCCAATTTGAACGCTGTCTTGGTACTCTGGGTTGACATTGACTTCTGCCAACTTGAACGCTGTCTCGATCCTCTCTGGTTTGACTTACTCCTGCCAACTTGAACGCTGTCTCCATACTGACTGGTTTTACTGACTCCTGCCAACTTGAACGCTGTCTCCATACTGACTGGTTTGACTGACTCCTGCCAAATTAAAAGCTGTCTCAGTAACTTTTTAATTATGCAAATGACTTTAGAAGTGCATGACATGTGTTTCGGTATTCCGCGTATCTAGAAAACAGAAAGAAACAAAATTCTGTTGGTATTAAATAACACATTTTAAAATATGTACCCGTCTCATGAATGCCTGGCTTATTTGATACAAATATGTGAGATTGTTTGTTCACCGTCTTGTCACGATTGTTTACTCATACAGTATCACTAAGAACATGTCCAAGTTTATGCTAAAACTACTACGAAACAGGAGCGGTTGTTTTGTTTGTGTAGACTGGGGAAACTTTGAAACGTCGGGAGAAAAGCAAATGAAAAAAACAAGACGGGGTGATGGTTTAAGGGGAAGTTTTTTGTTGTGAGATGTGAGATAGAAAGTATCGTTGTTGTATGAAAAAGAACTAAATAAAGAGTCTAACTTTGAAATCGTATATAACCAAGACCATGAAATAGTCTCTAATACTAATTAATTCCTTACAGCCTACACACATAG
>JADKLZ010025925.1:0-14653 GCA_021533235.1 Biomphalaria straminea | reverse complement strand
CCCTGTTTTAATGAAGCACTTATTCACTCAACACCTACCTTTGTCCCCAGAACTTAATTGACCAAATGCTCTTCAGGTCACGTTGCTCTCATGCGAGCTGACAATCATCTATTAAAAGTTGTGAAGTCATTTTCTGGACAGAGAGATTTGAGTGTTCTGTCACTCGATGTAACATCCTGATTTGAACAGCGTGTATGAAGCACCACTTACCCGCTGTACAACTACGTCACTGTCTGGGCTCGGGTTGATTGTGTGGCAAACATGTAGATCTAAGTGTTTAGCGTCTATACGTTTTGAGATTTCTGTGTTGTTTTTTTTTGGACTTTGCAATCCATTGAAACAACACGCACAGTCATCAAAGATGAAGTAATATTGTTCTTTACTAGAGGGATTGGGAAGGTAGGGGGGGCAAGCGAGCACACCTTCGCCCCCCCCCCTTCATCCCATGATGCTCTTTTTGTGTTGACTCTTCAAGTATGATTGGCATGGCGTGACCCTTGGTTAGGCCAAGTCGTGACCTATTGCTTCCGTAGATAGCTCGAATGGTGTCGAGTTGCAGCGCATGTTGCCGAGGGTACACAGGACCGGAATGCTGTTGCCGTCTCCTCTTGTACGTGCTGCGCAGTGGTCAGAACTTTGGCCCTTTATATTGACGTGGTCAGATGACGATCAGCACTGAGGCAGCCGGTACAGTGGAAAGGTCAAGTAGGAAACTTCGTGATTCTCACAGGCCTGTTTGTCAAGTCTTCCATTTCTGACCTTTCCCCAATGACCTGTCTTTACCTGAACGGACCAAGAAAAAAAGAATATCCTTACAGCCTTGGCAGATGTTACTAACTAACAGATCGTCTGCTAACATTTTTTAATGACAAAAGTGTGAAGAACTTTGTCAACGAAACAATCCTAATTCACACAATGAATCGTCTTCAGGACAATGTTTGTTTTCGTGTGTTGTTTTCTGTACAGGTTGTGTGTGTGTGTGTGACTGTTGTGCTTTTTTTTTGGCCTCCCCCCTTGTGGCTTTCACTCAGATAATAGATTTGATTCATCCTCGAGTTGTTGGCTTGTTATTGGTTTGATCATACAAGATGGATTGTCAATGTAGAGAGAACAAAAATACTAGTGACCTGCCAATCTTAGTCTGCTGAGCTTATTTATGATTTCAAACAGAAAATAAAATCAAAATGAGTGACATTCTAAACCCAGAAAGTGTCGGTTCAGGGGAGGTAACTTAAGTTTTAGAATACAGTGGCTATATGACCTACTAACTTCTTTAATATATACTGTTCAAGGAATGCACATCTACAGTTATCATGTGGTACATCTACATCTTTATATAGGTCTAGATCTAGCGAACGTAACACAAAATTAGGTCGTCTTTGATTGCGAATTCTACCCCTTATTTTCGTGTTGTACAAGTCGATTTGGGGGGGGGGGCGTACTACAGGACAATGGCTTCCTTGCCAACGTTTCACTGTAAGCCTCTATTTGTTATGAACGCTGTAAGTGTCCAGGTGACAAGGCTTTATTTATGGCCGTCTGGTTGATCACATGTTGCCATGGCTTGGCGAGTTCGTTCTAATGTGTCTCCACTTCTGATACACAGTTTGTGAGCTGTCAGAGACGAGATTATTTCGTATTTCTGACTCTTCATGTGGTCTCAATGTCAAGCCTTATAACTCCCCTCCCCAACCATATAAAGACCCTACTTACAGTCATACATTTCTGCCCCACCTCCTAACTAAAGCTGCTAGTCTATACCTCCTGATTTTGCTCTTTGGCTTCCCCAGAGATTCGTCTGATATGTGCCACTTTAAGCTTTAATTGTATTGTCCCCGATTTTAGTTTCCATTTCCAAGGCTAGAAAGACAACTTGAGTTAGGCTTCAATGCATTATCTGAAATTTGTGAATGCTCAAATGTACATATCTTTCAATATACCTTTTCTCTCTCGAAATGTAGTCATTCTAAAAGAAAAAAAAATATTTTTATTTTCAAAGCAAATTAGGATTCAATATAAATTCACCATTAGGTATGTGTGCAGCTTTGATTATTTAAACAGCAGTTAAAATTAAAAAATAAAATCGTTGTATAAAATGTGAACCATTAAATTATAAAAACACCCAAAAAAATAAATACAGCGAGATGTTGATGAGGTCATTTGTGACATTAGCCCCTTGGGCTTGCCAGTTACTCCTGGCTTTATTATAGATGTAGTAGTGTGCTTTTGAGCCCCTTGACACACACCTACACACCACTTGGACATAGGTATACCTGTAGCTACTGCTACTGAGATGACACAGTATTTACAAAGCCTATATCAACTCAATCTGCCTGGTATAAAGTTTGTATACATGATCTCTCCCACACACAGATCAAGTTGAAATTTTGCACAATTATTTCTTTTTTACCTGACAAAAACAAACATCATTTTTTTTTTTAGAATGACCAATTAGTTAACTAAATGATGTCACATACCGGTATATATATAGATCTATATCAAATGTCTATTGTAGATAAAAGACAAAGATGAAGTTGTCCCAGAACTGGAGTATCCTGTTGTTGATGTCTGTGGTGCTGGCTGTATTGGTCTGCACAGAGGCAAGGAAGAGGGGAGCTAATAAATCTGGTAAGGACTTGCGTTATAAACTCTTAATGTATTGTTTGTTTTCATGAAGTGTGTGTGTGTGTGTCATCATTGTAGTATTCACTAAACATATGGCAAAGTTTGTGTGGTCTTCTAGACAGTGTAGTGTTCTGGACAGAGTAGGGTACTACTCTCTGTAATGTTCAAGACAGTTTTGTGTATTGTAGTGTTCTAGACAGTGTATTGTTCTACTCTCTGTAATGTTCAAAGACAGTGTAGTGTTCCTAAAATGTTTGTAAAATGTTTTACATGTTTCGGAAATTCCTTCAGAGTTGAAGATAGTTATTTCCTAGTCCAAACCTCCCGCAGGACGACGGGGGATGGGAGCGGGCAGGGTTTGAACCCGGGACCATCGGTAAATCGATACGACAGTCCAGCGTGCAAACCGCTCGACCAGGCAGCCATCCTACCCTATATAGTTCTACCCTATATAGTTTTCTACCCTGTGAAGTGTTCTGGATAATATAATGTTTTGATTATGTTTCGTAGCTGAAGACAATTAACAGAACATTTAAAAAAAGACTTGAGTGTACCATAGAAATCAAGTGATGTATATAAATAATGATGCAAATGCACAAGTAGAATTTTTAAATCATTGTTTGTATCATTTTCTAATCAAATTTGTGTGAGCAAAATATCTTAAAATAATTATACATCACTAATATACAATTGGCATTAAATAATTATACATTACTAATATACAATTGGCAAGGGGTTTCATTAAAAAAAAAATCATAACCAGATAATCACCTCATGTTAACACAAGCTTTGTGCTAGTCTTATTGTGAAAATACTTTCAATTATTATAAATAGAAATACATTTCTTTTTTTTTCAAAGCCAACTCCATGATTTTAAGTTTCAAATTCTGCCATTGATTTGTTGGGTTGCAATATATAGTTCTGTTAGTATTTTCTGTTCTCTCTGGTAAGCTTGTGATCTCATTATACACTATCACTTGTACAGTTTGCAAATACAACAAGAAAGGCAAAGAGGCAGAATGTGATACAACCACAAACACCAAGGCCATCACATACACCTTGAAGAAAGGTGATGCCAACACCTGTGCTCCCACAATGGTCAAGCAGAAACCCTGTAACAGTACCAAGAAGTCCAAGGGCAACAAAGGTTAGTCATCTGGAAGAGATGGAGTTGGTCAGTGTAATCCAATTATAGAATGAGTAAAAAATATATATATATATATATATATATATATATATATATTGGTCAAGTATAGTGCTTCAGGACAAAATTCCAATTAAGTCAAAATGGATATAAAAAAAGCTTTGCTCTATCATAGTTCCCTGTTTAAGATTTGGACATTCTGCTTGTGACTGAAGACAGCAAAACCCTCAAATTTCAGGAATGACATAAGCTTCCTAAGTCTATTCCACTAAAATGGACTGCTAGACTGACTATACATTGTTAAAAACTAATCACCATTCTTTAATGGAAATGTGAAGGGTTTGAAAATCTGACATTATATTAATGGTGTTTAAAATTATTATGATTTTGTAAAATGGGGTCATGCCTTAATAAGATCGACTGGTCTAAAAGGGGCATATTTTTAAACATTTTATTTAATAAAAAACAATGAAGCCAAAAAGTGACATTTAAAAAAAAAAGAGTAAAGAAATATTTAGACTTAACAATTTCAATTAAAAATTTCTTTTTACCTGTTCTCTTGGAAGTATAAATAAAATGCCGCCTGACTTTGGCACATCAATTTTCATGTTGTGGTAGAGCTATTGCATTTTGTTTTTTTTTTTAATTAAAAAATTTTCATGATCATTTTTTTCTCTGCTAACATCAGATTGCAAGTATGACAAACAGAATGCCAGTTGGAGTGAATGTGATGAGGCCACTGGCAAGAAGAAGAAGACAATGCCCTTAAGAGAAGGCTCTAGTGCAGACTGTGAACCAACTCAGACCAAAATCAAGAGCTGTGACAAAAATAAAAAAATGAAACCCAAGAAAGGTAATTTCTTTCCTCTGCATATTATATTCTCTATAAGGTACCTGTACAGATTCCCAGATATTGTCACCAGGCTACTCAACTTTTTTTTGCCCCCCAAAAAAAGTTGAATCCATGTTTTTAGGGACACAGAAGTTAGATAAATCAACTAGGGCTTGAAGGGGAACATACTACATGGGACCTATGTTAGTCCTCTCTATGATACACTGTTGAATTCTTAATGTCTGATATTTGGTCTCACAGCAGCTCAGTATTTTGCTGAGACATATGAAGATGAATAATCTGATCAGTCATATTACAAATTGTTTATCAGTTATTGTGTGTGTTCTCTTAATTGTACCATTGTTGTTTATCAAAATGTTAGTCATTAGTTGTTATTGTTAATAATGGAATGAAGTCTAAACTAGCTAAATATTTGCAAACACACACGCACATTATTTCACACACACACATTTTGTCCGACACAAAACGCCAGGTAAATGAGTATTAGTTCTAGCAATTATAGATGCGAAGCTAGCGCGAGTTCAAACAAAATTCAAGGCAACAAAAAAAAAAGTCTACATTTTGATCTGAGCTTTAACAATAGGCTCTTTTAATTTTATCTTGGATTATGGAGACACAACAATTATCTCTTGGTCTTCAAAGCTCTTTTTTTTTTATTGTTTTTCATGTAAAAAAAAGACAAATAGCTCTGTTGTGCTGGCCACAGTTCATTCATAACTTTTTTTTTATTCACTCTGTCAACATCTCACCGACTTCCATTTTTTTTTTTTGCATGTGGCTTGAGTTTAGATTATTACATAGCTCTAAATTTGTGTTGTAGTTTTGTTTTTTTTCCTTCTTGCATGTTGTTCTTTAACCATACATTACATATTAGATCTTCAGCATGTCCACAAAATGTGTTTAAAAAAATGTATAGCTACACGGTGACCAGACACCTCATCATACAAGACATTTCATCATTGCACATTTAGGGTTAGGGTTATGATGATGAATTGCTATACGGTAATGTTGAAATATGCAATGATGAATTGCTATAATGATAAAATGTCTCGTATGATGAAATGTCTCGTATGATGAGTTTTCAGGAAACCAAATTTTTCATCGATCGCAAATACGAGAAGTACAAAATATTTTTTGTTTGTTCTGTCTGTGTAATAACAAGTGCTCATCCTAATGGGATAGTTTGTTTTACTGCAGTTTAAGAAAGTTTAATTTATTTTATGCTTATTAATAATGAATTATTCGTAGGTCATTTTTAAAAGTAGTGCTTACTTTCAAAACTTAAGAAAGCTTAAATCCAGAAATAAAAATAAGTTTGTTGTGAAATCCAGGCCAGCCTAATTGACTGTGTCATCGTTGTGCTATACCCTTAATAAAAATTCAAACCAGTTGATTGCTCATTGTTGATATTTTTGAAGCCTGTTAACATTTTATTATTTTTTGGCAATTTTTCTTTTGGTTTCAGGTAATTAATGAAACTATCTCTGGCAGTTAGAACTTATACAGGCAAAAGAGAAGTGAAAGAGAGAGAAAGAGAAGGGGAAATAAATCACCACTTGATATGAAAGCATAGAGCCTCTTAATGTTTTTTTTCTTTCTATATTTGTGTATGTTTTCACTTTATAACACAGTGTCACATTTTCTTTAGCACTTTGATGGCCAGGTTTTTAAAACAAAATCACTATATTTCTGAATCCCTATAATATTTTTTTGAACTAAAGTGTAGCCATGTGTTGTTGGGTTGTTTTTTTTTTAAGTGTGACCAATAAGAAATATAATTTTTTAAACCTTTTTTACAACTTCATTAGCCAAATACTGCAATTCAATTCTCTGTCTGGCCAAAAACTGTAAATGTCCAGAGAAGAAAACAACAAAGAATGTAAACCTTGAGCGGCCCCCCCCCCCCCCAACCCAAAGTTTAAGCCAAAATGAATTTTTTACCTCATATTCTGTAATGTGTATCAACCTACCAAGCTTTTTGTTATCAACCTAATGTTGTCATATATCTGAACAATTTGTATATCCATCACTTCATATCAGAGTTTCTGGCAGCTGTTTCTCTTGTGAACCTGGATCTCTTTCATCTCAGACTCAGATCTTTTTATTTATTTTTTTTTCTTTTTGAGCAAAAATTTATTTAACTTATTTTTGTATAAGATTTTACGTTGAAAAATTACAATCAAAGTTTATTGTTAATGTTTTTTTTGTTTTTTGCTTGTGTAAAAAAAAATGTTATCTTAGAAGTAGTTTATAGTAATCTTGTTAGTAACATTCTTATAATGGAACATAACCCACCAAATATTGTACCATAATTTGATGTACTTACAATTCCTGTACTTTATGTGACAACTATGACAATGTCTTCTATCAACTAATTCTGTGTGTTCTTTTTTTTTCCTTTGGCATGCTTTTTTTTTTTAAAAAAAACAAACATTTTTGGAGTCAATAAAATATTTTTTATATTAAATCTCATTTTTTGCTTGTTTTTAACTCATAACTTTTTTTTGGAATCTTTAATTTCAATGTGTGTCTATTTTTTATGTTTATTGTCCAATTCTGTTATTGTTTTGGTGTCTAGGTTTAATCACGAAACTTCACTGGAACAAAAGATTTGCATGTCATACACATAGACATAAATAAATATAGACTGGAAACAGGAAGTAAATTTATGTAACTTGAAAAAATGTATATCCATTGTATTCGGATTTCCGAAATCTGTCAATTTGCACGATCTTTAGTCTTAAAGATTAAACAAAACTACACTTCCTCCTTATTTACGCAGCATGGTGTGAAAGAAAAATGGTGTATCCAAATCCACACTATTTTCATTCACAAAATGGCATAGATAGCATAAATAAATATACACTGGAAAAAAGAAATATAGGATTCAGTCCTTAACTTTGAATTAGTGAAATTAGGGATTTTTTCAGCAGAATGTTCAAATAAGCTAAAATTAAAAAAAAAACAGTTTCAGAACAAAAAATAAACATTATGATTAATTGACATTACAGTCACGCTAAGAGATAAAAAAAAAACACAATAGTGAAAATATTGCAATACTTATATAGGTTATGGCTGAAATAGATATGAATACTTAACTTTTATACTGCTCATGCTGTATAGTACCATAGTACACTAATTTGCAAATCACAAATGTTCCCTTCATAAAAATATCTTATTGGCCAGTCTATACTTATTTATGTCTATGGTCATACATTTATGTCTTCCTGACCTATATAAAATTAACCTTCACTGAATTTCTATTTCTTCACTGGGTGTTTTGAATCCCTATTTGATTGTATTAGTTTGTGGTAGCTAGTCATGTGACTTTACTTCTCTTCTAGTGCTGTCTGGCCAACAGAGCTGTTTGAATGTAACACATTCATATTTTTGTTTCATACAATTAGCTACCTAAGACTTTTTAAAAAAACATTAAAAAAAGTATTTCTCTGCATCCTCTCCTCTACAAAAATTTTGTACAGTGCAACTTTCATGCTTATAGCATGCGCAGCGCAAGTGATATGGTCCAATCTCTTTGTAGGGCGAAGGGATATATGGAACAAGGTTTCCAGGCTGCTTTAGGCACAGTTCCTGAGTGATTAAGAGTTTGGCTTCTGAACATGGGGTCCTGGGTTTGAATCTTGGAAGACTGGGATTTTGAATTTCCAGATTTTTTGAGGCCCCTGAGTCCACTAAACTCTAATGGGTACCTGACATGGTTTGGGGAAAGTAAAGGCAGTTAGTCATTGTGCTGACCTCATGACACCCTGATCATTAACCATTGGCCTAAGAAACAGATGGCCTTAACATCATCTGCCGTGTATACTCTAATCTCAAGAAGAGGCGAACAAATATGAAACTGATCTTTTTTTTTTTCAATAACCAAAATTTCAAAATGTAACTCAATGGAATTAAAATCATTCCTTGACTCTGAAAATCTTGAATCCTGGAAAATGTAAGCAGTCAGAAACATGACTAATTAGTAATGCTTCAGTGTGTTTAATTAAATTGTTAACATAGATCTAGTATCGGAGGTGATGAAACTCAAAACTTTATTAAAATGAACAGTTTTCAAGACTTAACTTATATGTAGGTATAATCTCGCTCGTAGTTGTGTAGCAACACTTAGAACGTAGAAATCAAGGAACAAAAAAACACTATAAAGGTTTTGATTTTAATCAAGAATAGTAAATACTTTTTTAGTAGCAGTCTACACATCTTTCTCGTTTAAAAGCTGTCCTCAAAATAAAAACTTATCATTCGACTAAAGTATCAAATCATTTGACTATCTACTGGACAAGATTTTCTCTTGTAACTAACACAGAAACTATTTTGCTATGTCCGCTATGAAGCGAACCTTTCGGACACGCTCCTCAACACACTTGACAGTCCCCTGAGGCGGAAGTGAGACAGTTGATGATTCAAGATGGCTTCAGTGAGCAGAAAGTAGTCGAGGATTGATTGATCGCTATTGACGCATATCAGATGTAGAATTTGAACTCCCAAAATATTTCTCCACTGAATGCTCAGATTTGAAAGGAAAAAACAAGTGAACAAAAAAAAAGTGACTTCATATACCCTGTACGCTTCCATGTAATAGTCCCCCCCCCTTTTTTTTAAATAGTAGACTTATGTTTTGTGGAAATACTTCGGTTACCGTGACACGATAAATACTTCTTTCGTCACCTAGACACTTGATGGCATTCTACTGCAGTTTTGTGTGACCGATGAGACCCATGGAATGATTGGCTCGAGACAGCCAACTAGAGCTTCTGTTGATTGCCTTCAATTTCTGCTCTGGCTGGTCCTCTGCAGCTTTCGAGTCATTATTTTTTTTTTAATTGCTGTTACAAAATGAAAATATAAATAAATTACTAATAATTTATTTATCAGTTGGTCAATTTTTTTTTTTTAAATTCATGTCTTGTTAGGTAGGCCCACTATAAATAATTGTTTAAAATTTCAACTTCATCCGAGAATGTGTGTTGGATTAATAACGTCTACAGTTATATAAGGGACAAAACCCCACTTATTTAGCCATATTTGTAAATACTGAAGGATTAATTTCCCTTTTTAGTAAACAATACATTAATTAATTACCAGTATTTAATTGACTGAGTTTTAAAAATTGTTTCTCGTATTGTGGTCACCATTGAATAATTGTATAAACTTTCAACTTGATCCGACAATGGGTTCGAGAGAAATAAAGTGTTAAAATTTTCTACCAGACAGACAGAGTTGTAAAAAATCCCAGACTTTTCCAAGCCACAAGATCTGCGATCTCTCGCTATGGTAGCATTTTTGAAACAGACATTACAAGAGCATATACCTTGACATTTTTTGTTTTTTTTTTTGATGAACTATGATGCTGTTTCTAATTTATTGTAATGTACAAGACATTTTTTTTTTACAAAGCTTATAAGAAGTCATTCTGTCTGGTAAACGTTTCAACATGTTTCACCCTTCTATTTCCCTTTCTCGACTCAAGTCAAAACTTAGTACAATTATTCATTGAATCTAACAAGCTTTTCATTCTCTGATCAAGTTGAAATTTTGTTTAATTATTCATAGTTGATGACGATACAGAAATCAATCCAAAAATAAATCAATAAATCATTTAGTACTAATATATATATATATATATATATTTTAAAATATATAGTTGAAAGGGAGCTTAGCCCTGTAATTTTCAGTAAACCATTCCTCCTTTTCTTCTGATACCAAAGAAAATGTTTTCATTTTTTTTCCTGCAATGTTACACTGGTTGTTAAGAGTTGCATATCTTCCCTCCAACTGTTTCAGCTTGTGTGTATGAGAAGCAGCCGTGGTCTGTCTGTGATGTGGAGACAAAGCAGAAACAAAGGGACATGATTCTAATTAAAGGGAACTCAACTCAATGTGTCCCCAAGAAGACAATCACCAAAGCCTGCAAGAAAAGTAGGTCTCCATTTGTTGTGTAAATGTCGTCAACACTCAATAAATACCGCCAATGCTAGGGGCTAGGACAAAAATCTGTACACAAAATATTTGCTGTTTAAATTAATTAAAGGCAGTTTTGCACGTGTGTGTGTGTTTATATATGTATATATCTGTGAGTGTGTGTTTGTGTATTTTAACTAGAGAGAAAGAGATCTACATATAAATAGTTTTGTTTTTCAAATTATTCTATACAACGAAGTCTTGTAAAGGGCCAGAATCATTCTTTCACACTTCTTGTTCTAAACAGATCTATACTTAAATAAATCCTAATACATTTTAGGATTAGAAATACTAAACACTAGCCAGGGCCGTATTTGAGGGAGGTGGCGTTACAGACCCTGGGTCTCCATAACTAAGGATCCTTTACAAAAGAGATTTTTTTTTAAATTTCTAATTTCAACTGCTAAGTTTTTATTTTCTAACATTTTTTTGGGGGTGGCAAAAATGTTGTAGGCTTAATTAACAAGTATATCTAAATACAAAATTTAATTTTAGAAGATTATATTTTGAAACATTATAAAGGCTAATTCATAGTTTTCCCTATTAGTTACTCTACTAGTAATTATTTTCCCATTGACAATTATTAAAGTTATTTTACGAAATTGTGTCAGGGTAGGTTCAAGCTTGTGTGCAGTTGTAATCAGAGATTATTATAAACATGACTGGGTAAGACATATTGGAAGAATAATGTATCTGTCGGGTGTTTTTATTTAAAACGTGTTAATATTTTGACCGAGCGTGATGTGTCAAGAATCACTTAAATCATTTTGAGTTTATGATTGCTTCACATCTTGTGCACATATTAATAATAATAGCACTCTTTATTATCCATAATTGGGAAGCGTGGTCGAGAGGCTAAGAGGCGCTTGAATTTGGCTTCGCTTGGCTACCTAATCGACACCCGACTCGGGCAAAGTTTTGTTTACTGAGCGCCCAAAGGCAGCACGGAAAACAAACTCCTAGATACCCCCTCCCCCCACTGGTCCACAAATGAGATTGGACCAAAGCGCTCTGATCATGCTATATAAGCATGAAAGTAGCGCTATATAAAAGCTATAATAATAATAATTTGCATTTGTTTATTGAGTTACTTCCCTTTAAATGTAGCTTGACTGGTGTTATCCTGCTGTGTGTTCTTTCCGAAGAACTAGCAGTGAAGCATTGCTTGAAGTTTAGATTTAGACTTGTTATATAATAGGAAACCCGTGTGTGTATTTATCCTCCCTAGACTTTTGTGTTTCTATTGACCAGCGTGTAGGTACGACAGAAGTGAATGGGGCGCCTGTGATAAGGTGACACGCCAGAAACAGAGGCAGCTGACCCCAAAGAGCAACTCCCTTCCTCAGTGTACGCCCACGGTAGAGACGAGACCCTGCTATGTTAGAGCTGAGTTAACAGCAGCCAAACCTCACAGTAAGTCAGACAGTATTGACGTTTACGGTTTGGGCTTGAACCTTACGTTGGTCGCCAGTACAAGACTGAAGATTTGGTAGCACAAGGATGTAGTCCTACAACAAGTAGCGGCCATAGGGGATGGCAAGTGGGGCGATTGCCCAAAGTCCCGCGCCTAAGAGGGTTTCCGTATAGGGATTTCCTTGTCACCTTCAGTTTCGAAAACCAGACCAGTTCTCATAAACTAGGACTTGTTGCTCAATATTTCCTGACATCTTTATATTAGCCTATATCAATTACCATGTAAGCTCTAAACATGACATTTTTGGTTTCGAAATACGGATCACTTTCGGTAGAGACTGCATCTTAGGACTTAGGAACTGTACATTCTAATCAGCTATCACTGTTTAACCGTAGTTTAACGGTTTACCAAGGCATAAAAAAAAACACGTAACAGGAAGCAACCAATCAAAATCGTTTATTTTGTAAATAAAGAGTCATACAGTACTGCTATGTCGCATTACAGAATAAAAAGAATTGGTTCGTTTACAGTAAATATAGGGCCTACTGTTACTTCGGGGGAAAAATGGGGCGAGGGTGTGTGAGAAGGATTTCTTATCTGGTAGTGTGGCCTAGCTCGTAGAGTTATTTCGGCCAATCAGCATTCAAAAAGTTTGACGGTTGACGTATTCCTCTTTTTCTCCAATAGGCTACTGTGCATATACATCGGGTGGCCGTGTGAAAACCCATGTTTCGGTCATCCTTAACTACACGTTTGATAATAGCCACAAAGAGCACACGTCTTTTACATAGCCTATATTGGACGTATCAGTTCCAGTTAGCGTGATGTGGTGCGATATATAAAGTCTTCCCTTGCGGCTCAGTCTTCCCTTGCGGCTCAGTTTCCCGCCTATGACAT
Source organism: Biomphalaria straminea (assembly GCA_021533235.1). Classification (NCBI taxonomy): domain Eukaryota; kingdom Metazoa; phylum Mollusca; class Gastropoda; family Planorbidae; genus Biomphalaria; species Biomphalaria straminea. Next base: position 1,741 of record JADKLZ010025925.1, on the reverse strand, counting down.
TCGCCCAGGGCCGCGCGTACTGCTAAGGCGTCTCTGCTACAACATTGGGAGGGGGTAGACATACATTTCCAACATGCCTGTCAAGAATCGTATCACGAAAAAAAAGAATTGTCCATTTCATTGGAACAGAACGATGCGACTGTGGGCACAGGAGACGCAGGATACAACGAAAAGCTAGCTATTTATAGTTTTTCTGCCCTGTATAAAAATGTCCAATAGTAGAGCTGGGGATATATATATATAGCTGTTCGTTATATCCTGAGTCTCTGTTAATTCTTTTGGGACACACACCCCCTCCCGTTCAGGTGGGGGCCTGGGTGGGATTTTCACATTCTCCCCCTCCCTCTGATATATTATCAATTACATTCTGAACATCACGTAAGTAGATCTAGCTCTTGATTAATTTAGGACTTTAGGATAAGTTGAAATATATTTGAGAAAAAAAAAAGATTATTTTTTCCTATCATAGTTTATATATTACTTTTAAGACTAAGACAAAAACTACTTTATTGATCCTTATGAAATTTGTTGTGATTACAAGGACTCTTTTCTCATATAAAGACAACACAACAGAAACATACACATCAATAGAATAGACAGATTTGTAGATGTATCTATGGTGTTATTTTACCTTATGACAATATTTTATTTATTAGTGGTTATTTGTGTTGTTGTTTTAGTTTTATTCTTGTTGAATAATGGCCAAATTTGACATTCATTTGATACTGAAAAATGATTTTTGTGTGTGCATATGAACCCCAGAATGTCGCTACATGCCTGGCACTTGGTCCGAGTGTGACCCACGAAGTAACACCATGACCATGGTCATGACATCCAAAACAAGAGACCCTGTGTGTCAGAAGTACAAGAAACTGTCCAGGAAATGTAAAGCAGGTCAGTTCATGGATCTCTAGGTCTGTTTATACGTTATAACTTTACTTCCCCTGGTCTTAACCACCTGCAGGACTGCAGCTGAAGGCAGCGGACAAGGTTCGAACTAAGAACCACTGGAACAAACGCCTGTACAGCACGACAAATCTACACCAGGGCTGATTTAAGACAATGCAAGACTACAGCTGCTCAGGGTCTCGACCTTAACCCTTTAGACTCATGTGGTAGTTTAGCTTCCAAACATTAGGATTGTAATTCCATTTTGTATGCACTCATTGTAAAAAAGCTCAGCACTTTAAGGGTTAAAGGTGACTGTATGTTTTGTTGTTTTTTTAAAAACAAAATATGCGTATTAAATAAAAAAAATGGAAATAAAGTTAAAGTTACACGTTTCGTTATTTCAAACTAGAGTAGACTTTGAAGCTCTTTTAATATAATTCTGTTACATTTAATATTGAGGCATAAAGAGGGTCAGGGTCCTCTAATCCAGCCTATGATCTCCACCTACTAAAATCCTGCACTAATCTGCACACTGAGAAATCCAATTATTTTGATTGATGCTGTACTAAAGACTCGTTTGAAAGATGCTCTTTGAGAACAGAGAGCCGAATTTTATTCACTACACCATACAATATATGGAACTTTGATGGATTGAAAGTATTTACAAATTTTCTTGTTTTTCAGAATAAAAAAAAATAACGATACATAGCTAAAAGATGAAAAGAAAAATTAGTATCTTAGAATTTACACTTCAATGTAGGCTTAGGACATAAACTGTCATGTAGACTTAGGACATAAACTGCCATGTAGACTTAGGACATAAACTGTCATGTAGACTTAGGACATAAAC
>JADKLZ010025924.1:0-14801 GCA_021533235.1 Biomphalaria straminea | reverse complement strand
CCCTGTTTTAATGAAGCACTTATTCACTCAACACCTACCTTTGTCCCCAGAACTTAATTGACCAAATGCTCTTCAGGTCACGTTGCTCTCATGCGAGCTGACAATCATCTATTAAAAGTTGTGAAGTCATTTTCTGGACATAGAGAGATTTGAGTGTTCTGTCACTCGATGTAACATCCTGATTTGAACAGCGTGTATGAAGCGCCACTTACCCGCTGTACAACTACGTCACTGTCTGGGCTCGGGTTGATTGTGTGGCAAACATGTAGATCTAAGTGTTTTGCGTCTATACGTTTTGAGATTTCTGTGGGTTTTTTTGGACTTTGCAATCCATTGAAACAACACGCACAGTAATCAAAGATGAAGTAATATTGTTCTTTACTAGAGGGATTGGGAAGGGAGGGGGGATAAGCGAGCACACCTTCGCCCCCCCCCCTTCATCCCATGATGCTCTTTTTGTGTTGACTCTTCAAGTATGATTGGCATGGCGTGACCCTGGGTTAGGCCAAGTCGTGACCTATTGCTTCCGTAGATAGCGCGAATGGTGTCGAGTTGCAGCGCATGTTGCCGAGGGTACACAGGACCGGAATGCTGTTGCCGTCTCCTCTTGTACGTGCTGCGCAGTGGTCAGAACCTTGGCCCTTTATATTGACGTGGTCAGATGACGATCAGCACTGAGGCAGCCGGTACAGTGGAAAGGTCAAGTAGGAAACTTCGTGATTCTCGCAGGCCTGTTTGTCAAGTCTTCCATTTCTGACCTTTCCACAATGACCTGTCTTTACCTGAACGGACCAAGAAAAAAAGAATATCCTTACAGCCTTGGCAGATGTTACTAACAGATCGTCTGCTAACAATTTTTAATAACAAAAGTGTGAAGAACTTTGTCAACGAAACAATCCTAATTCACACAATGAATCGTCTTCAGGACAATGTTTGTTTTCGTGTGTTGTTTTCTGTTCAGGTTGTGTGTGTGTGTGTGACTGTTGTGCTTTTTTTTTTTGGCCTCCCCCCTTGTGGCTTTCACACAGATAATAGATTTGATTCATCCTCCAGTTGTTGGCTTGTTATTGGTTTGATCATACAAGATGGATTGTCAATGTAGAGAGAACAAAAATACTAGTGACCTGTCAATCTTCGTCTGCTGAGCTTATTTATGATTTCAAACAGAAAATAAAATCAATTTGAGTGACATTCTAAACCCAGAAAGTGTCGATTCAGGGGAGGTAACTTAAGTTACAGTGGCTATATGACCTACTAAATTACATACTGTTCAAGGAATGCACATCTACAGTTATCATGTGGTACATCTACATCTTTATATAGATCTAGATCTAGCGAACGTAACACAAAATTAGATTGTCTTTGATTGCTAATTCTACCCCTTATTTTCGTGTTGTACAAGTCGTTTGGGGGGGGGGGGGGTACTACAGGACAATGGCTTCATTGCCAACGTTTCACTGTAAGCCTCTATTTGTTATGAACGCTGTAAGTGTCCAGGTGACAAGGCTTTATTTATGGCCGTCTGGTTGATCACATGTTGCCATGGCTTGGCGAGTTCGTTCTAATGTGTCTCCACTTCTGATACACAGTTTGTGAGCTGTCAGAGACGAGATTATTTCGTATTTCTGACTCTTCATGTGGTCTCAATGTCAAGCCTTATAACTCCCCTCCCCAACCATATAAAGACCCTACTTACAGTCATACATTTCTGCCCCACCTCCTAACTAAAGCTGCTAGTCTATACCTCCTGATTTTGCTCTTTGGCTTCCCCAGAGATTCGTCTGATATGTGCCACTTTAAGCTTTAATTGTATTGTCCCCGATTTTAGTTTCCATTTCCAAGGCTAGAAAGACAACTTGAGTTAGGCTTCAATGCATTATCTGAAATTTGTGAATGCTCAAATGTACATATCTTTCAATATACCTTTTCTCTCTCGAAATGTAGTCATTCTAAAAGAAAAAAAAATATTTTTATTTTCAAAGCAAATTAGGATTCAATATAAATTCACCATTAGGTATGTGTGCAGCTTTGATTATTTAAACAGCAGTTAAAATTAAAAAATAAAATCGTTGTATAAAATGTGAACCATTAAATTATAAAAACACCCAAAAAAATAAATACAGCGAGATGTTGATGAGGTCATTTGTGACATTAGCCCCTTGGGCTTGCCAGTTACTCCTGGCTTTATTATAGATGTAGTAGTGTGCTTTTGAGCCCCTTGACACACACCTACACACCACTTGGACATAGGTATACCTGTAGCTACTGCTACTGAGATGACACAGTATTTACAAAGCCTATATCAACTCAATCTGCCTGGTATAAAGTTTGTATACATGATCTCTCCCACACACAGATCAAGTTGAAATTTTGCACAATTATTTCTTTTTTACCTGACAAAAACAAACATCATTTTTTTTTTTAGAATGACCAATTAGTTAACTAAATGATGTCACATACCGGTATATATATAGATCTATATCAAATGTCTATTGTAGATAAAAGACAAAGATGAAGTTGTCCCAGAACTGGAGTATCCTGTTGTTGATGTCTGTGGTGCTGGCTGTATTGGTCTGCACAGAGGCAAGGAAGAGGGGAGCTAATAAATCTGGTAAGGACTTGCGTTATAAACTCTTAATGTATTGTTTGTTTTCATGAAGTGTGTGTGTGTGTGTCATCATTGTAGTATTCACTAAACATATGGCAAAGTTTGTGTGGTCTTCTAGACAGTGTAGTGTTCTGGACAGAGTAGGGTACTACTCTCTGTAATGTTCAAGACAGTTTTGTGTATTGTAGTGTTCTAGACAGTGTATTGTTCTACTCTCTGTAATGTTCAAAGACAGTGTAGTGTTCCTAAAATGTTTGTAAAATGTTTTACATGTTTCGGAAATTCCTTCAGAGTTGAAGATAGTTATTTCCTAGTCCAAACCTCCCGCAGGACGACGGGGGATGGGAGCGGGCAGGGTTTGAACCCGGGACCATCGGTAAATCGATACGACAGTCCAGCGTGCAAACCGCTCGACCAGGCAGCCATCCTACCCTATATAGTTCTACCCTATATAGTTTTCTACCCTGTGAAGTGTTCTGGATAATATAATGTTTTGATTATGTTTCGTAGCTGAAGACAATTAACAGAACATTTAAAAAAAGACTTGAGTGTACCATAGAAATCAAGTGATGTATATAAATAATGATGCAAATGCACAAGTAGAATTTTTAAATCATTGTTTGTATCATTTTCTAATCAAATTTGTGTGAGCAAAATATCTTAAAATAATTATACATCACTAATATACAATTGGCATTAAATAATTATACATTACTAATATACAATTGGCAAGGGGTTTCATTAAAAAAAAAATCATAACCAGATAATCACCTCATGTTAACACAAGCTTTGTGCTAGTCTTATTGTGAAAATACTTTCAATTATTATAAATAGAAATACATTTCTTTTTTTTTCAAAGCCAACTCCATGATTTTAAGTTTCAAATTCTGCCATTGATTTGTTGGGTTGCAATATATAGTTCTGTTAGTATTTTCTGTTCTCTCTGGTAAGCTTGTGATCTCATTATACACTATCACTTGTACAGTTTGCAAATACAACAAGAAAGGCAAAGAGGCAGAATGTGATACAACCACAAACACCAAGGCCATCACATACACCTTGAAGAAAGGTGATGCCAACACCTGTGCTCCCACAATGGTCAAGCAGAAACCCTGTAACAGTACCAAGAAGTCCAAGGGCAACAAAGGTTAGTCATCTGGAAGAGATGGAGTTGGTCAGTGTAATCCAATTATAGAATGAGTAAAAAATATATATATATATATATATATATATATATATATATTGGTCAAGTATAGTGCTTCAGGACAAAATTCCAATTAAGTCAAAATGGATATAAAAAAAGCTTTGCTCTATCATAGTTCCCTGTTTAAGATTTGGACATTCTGCTTGTGACTGAAGACAGCAAAACCCTCAGATTTCAGGAATGACATAAGCTTCCTAAGTCTATTCCACTAAAATGGACTGCTAGACTGACTACTTTGTTAAAAACTAATCACCATTCTTTAATGAAAATGTGAAGGGTTTGAAAATCTGACATTATATTAATGGTGTTTAAAATTATTATGATTTTGTAAAATGGGGTCATACCTTAATAAGATCGACTGGTCTAAAAGAGGCATATTTTTAAACATTTTATTTAATAAAAAAAAATGAAGCCTAAAAGTGACATTTAAAAAAAAAGAGTAAAGAAATATTTAGACTTAACAATTTCAATTAAAAATTTCTTTTTACCTGTTGTCTTGGAAGTATAAATGAAATGCGGCCTGACTTTGGCACATCAATTTTCATGTTGTGGTAGAGCTATTGCATTTTGTTGTTTTTTTTTAATTAAAAAAATTTTCATCATCATTTTTCTCTCTGCTAACATCAGATTGCAAGTATGACAAACAGAATGCCAGTTGGAGTGAATGTGATGAGGCCACTGGCAAGAAGAAGAAGACAATGCCCTTAAGAGAAGGCTCTAGTGCAGACTGTGAACCAACTCAGACCAAAATCAAGAGCTGTGACAAAAATAAAAAAATGAAACCCAAGAAAGGTAATTTCTTTCCTCTGCATATTATATTCTCTATAAGGTACCTGTACAGATTCCCAGGTATTGTCACCAGGCTACTCACCCTTTTTTTTTGCCCCCCAAAAAAAGTTGAATCCATGTTTTTAGGGACACAGAAGTTAGATAAATCAACTAGGGCTTGAAGGGGAACATACTACATGGGACCTATGTTAGTCCTCTCTATGATACACTGTTGAATTCTTAGTGTCTGATATTTGGTCTCACAGCTGCTCAGTTTTTTGCTGAGACATATGAAGATGAATAATCTGATCAGTCAATATTACAAATTGTTTATCAGTTATTGTGTGTGTTCTCTTAATTGTACCATTGTTGTTTATCAAAATGTTAGTCATTAGTTGTTATTGTTAATAATGGAATGAAGTCTAAACTAGCTAAATATTTGCAAACACACACGCACATTATTTCACACACACACATTTTGTCCGACACAAAACGCCAGGTAAATGAGTATTAGTTCTAGCAATTATAGATGCGAAGCTAGCGCGAGTTCAAACAAAATTCAAGGCAACAAAAAAAAAAAGTCTACATTTTGATCTGAGCTTTAACAATAGGCTCTTTTAATTTTATCTTGGATTATGGAGACACAACAATTATCTCTTGGTCTTCAAAGCTCTTTTTTTTTATTGTTTTTCATGTAAAAAAATACAAATAGCTCTGTTGTGCTGGCCACAGTTCATTCATAACTTTTTTTTATTCACTGTCAACATCTTACCGACTTACATTTCTTTTTGCATGTGGCTTGAGTTTAGATTATTACATAGCTCTAAATTTGTGTTGTAGTTTTGTTTTTTTCCTTCTTGCATGTTGTTCTTTAACCATACATTACATATTAGATCTTCAGCATGTCCACAAAATGTGTTTAAAAAAATGTATAGCTACACGGTGACCAGACACCTCATCATACAAGACATTTCATCATTGCACATTTAGGGTTAGGGTTATGATGATGAATTGCTATACGGTAATGTTGAAATATGCAATGATGAATTGCTATAATGATAAAATGTCTCGTATGATGAAATGTCTCGTATGATGAGTTTTCAGGAAACCAAATTTTTCATCGATCGCAAATACGAGAAGTACAAAATATTTTTTGTTTGTTCTGTCTGTGTAATAACAAGTGCTCATCCTAATGGGATAGTTTGTTTTACTGCAGTTTAAGAAATTTTAATTTATTTTATGCTTATTAATGATGAATTATTCATAGGTCATTTTTAAAAGTATTGCTTACTTTCAAAACTTAAGAAAGCTTAAATCCAGAAATAAAAATAAGTTTGTTGTGAAATCCAGGCCAGCCTAATTGACTGTGTTATCATTGTACTATACCCTTAATAACAAATTCAAACCAGTTGATTGCTCATTGTTGATATTTTTGAAGCCTGTTAACATTTTATTATTTTTTGGCAATTTTTCTTTTGGTTTCAGGTAATTAATGAAACTATCTCTGGCAGTTAGAACTTATACAGGCAAAAGAGAAGTGAAAGAGAGAGAAAGAGAAGGGGAAATAAATCACCACTTGATATGAAAGCATAGAGCCTCTTAATGTTTTTTTCTTTCTATATTTGTGTATGTTTTCACTTTATAACACAGTGTCACATTTTCTTTAGCACTTTGATGGCCAGGTTTTTCAAACAAAATCACTATATTTCTGAATCCCTATAATATTTTTTTGAACTGTGTAGCCATGTGTTGTTGGGTTTTTTTTTTAAGTGTGACCAATAAGAAATATAATTTTTTAAACCTTTTTTACAACTTCATTAGCCAAATACTGCAATTCAATTCTCTGTCTGGCCAAAAACTGTAAATGTCCAGAGAAGAAAACAACAAAGAATGTAAACCTTGAGCGGCCCCCCCCCCCCCCAACCCAAAGTTTAAGCCAAAATGAATTTTTTACCTCATATTCTGTAATGTGTATCAACCTACCAAGCTTTTTGTTATCAACCTAATGTTGTCATATATCTGAACAATTTGTATATCCATCACTTCATATCAGAGTTTCTGGCAGCTGTTTCTCTTGTGAACCTGGATCTCTTTCATCTCAGACTCAGATCTTTTTATTTATTTTTTTTTCTTTTTGAGCAAAAATTTATTTAACTTATTTTTGTATAAGATTTTACGTTGAAAAATTACAATCAAAGTTTGTTGTTAATGTTTTTTTTTTGTTTTTTGCTTGTGTAAAAAAAAAATGTTATCTTAGAAGTAGTTTATAGTAATCTTGTTAGTAACATTCTTATAATGGAACATAACCCACCAAATATTGTACCATAATTTGATGTACTTACAATTCCTGTACTTTATGTGACAACTATGACAATGTCTTCTATCAACTAATTCTGTGTGTTCTTTTTTTTTCTTTTGGCATGCTTTTTTTTTTTTTAAAAAAACAAACATTTTTGGAGTCAATAAAATATTTTTTATATTAAATCTCATTTTTTGCTTGTTTTTAACTCATAACTTTTTTTTGGAATCTTTAATTTCAATGTGTGTCTATTTTTTATGTTTATTGTCCAATTCTGTTATTGTTTTGGTGTCTAGGTTTAATCACGAAACTTCACTGGAACAAAAGATTTGCATGTCATACACATAGACATAAATAAATATAGACTGGAAACAGGAAGTAAATTTATGTAACTTGAAAAAATGTATATCCATTGTATTCGGATTTCCGAAATCTGTCAATTTGCACGATCTTTAGTCTTAAAGATTAAACAAAACTACACTTCCTCCTTATTTACGCAGCATGGTGTGAAAGAAAAATGGTGTATCCAAATCCACACTATTTTCATTCACAAAATGGCATAGATAGCATAAATAAATATACACTGGAAAAAAGAAATATAGGATTCAGTCCTTAACTTTGAATTAGTGAAATTAGGGATTTTTTCAGCAGAATGTTCAAATAAGCTAAAATTAAAAAAAAAACAGTTTCAGAACAAAAAATAAACATTATGATTAATTGACATTACAGTCACGCTAAGAGATAAAAAAAAAACACAATAGTGAAAATATTGCAATACTTATATAGGTTATGGCTGAAATAGATATGAATACTTAACTTTTATACTGCTCATGCTGTATAGTACCATAGTACACTAATTTGCAAATCACAAATGTTCCCTTCATAAAAATATCTTATTGGCCAGTCTATACTTATTTATGTCTATGGTCATACATTTATGTCTTCCTGACCTATATAAAATTAACCTTCACTGAATTTCTATTTCTTCACTGGGTGTTTTGAATCCCTATTTGATTGTATTAGTTTGTGGTAGCTAGTCATGTGACTTTACTTCTCTTCTAGTGCTGTCTGGCCAACAGAGCTGTTTGAATGTAACACATTCATATTTTTGTTTCATACAATTAGCTACCTAAGACTTTTTAAAAAAACATTTTAAAAAAGTATTTCTCTACATCCTCTCCTCTACAAAAATTTTGTACAGTGCAACTTTCATGCTTATAGCATGCGCAGCGCAAGGGAATATGGTCCAATCTCTTTGTGGGGCGAAGAGATATATGGAACAAGGTTTCCAGGCTGCTTTAGGCACAGTTCCTGAGTGATTAAGAGTTTGGCTTCTGAACATGGGGTCCTGGGTTTGAATCTTGGAAGACTGGGATTTTGAATTTCCAGATTTTTTGAGGCCCCTGAGTCCACTAAACTCTAATGGGTACCTGACATGGTTTGGGGAAAGTAAAGGCAGTTAGTCATTGTGCTGACCTCATGACACCCTGATCATTAACCATTGGCCTAAGAAACAGATGGCCTTAACATCATCTGCCGTGTATACTCTAATCTCAAGAAGAGGCGAACAAATATGAAACTGATCTTTTTTTTTTTCAATAACCAAAATTTCAAAATGTAACTCAATGGAATTAAAATCATTCCTTGACTCTGAAAATCTTGAATCCTGGAAAATGTAAGCAGTCAGAAACATGACTAATTAGTAATGCTTCAGTGTGTTTAATTAAATTGTTAACATATAGCCTATCTAGTATCGGAGGTGATGAAACTCAAAACTTTATTAAAATGAACAGTTTTCAAGACTTAACTTATATGTAGGTATAATCTCGCTCGTAGTTGTGCAGCAACACTTAGAACGTAGAAATCAAGGAACAAAAAAACACTATAAAGGTTTTGATTTTAATCAAGAATAGTAAAAACTTTTTTAGTAGCAGTCTACACATCTTTCTCGTTTAAAAGCTGTCCTCAAAATAAAAACTTATCATTCGACTAAAACTTGAAGTATCAAATCATTTGACTATCTACTGGAGAAGATTTTCTCTTATGACAAAAGTAACTAACACAGAAACTATTTTGCTATGTCCGCTATGAAGCGAACCTTTCGGACACGCTCAACACACTTGACAGTCCCCTGAGGTGGAAGTGAGACAGTTGATGATTCAAGATGGCTGCAGTGAGCAGAAAGTAGTCGAGGATTGATTGATCGCTATTGACGCATATCAGATTTAGAATTTGAACTCCCAAAATATTTCTCCACTGAATGCTCAGATTTGAAAGGAAAAAACAAGTGAACAAAAAAAAAGTGACTTCATATACCCTGTACGCTTCCATGTAATAGTCCCCCCCCCTTTTTTTTAAATAGTAGACTTATGTTTTGTGGAAATACTTCGGTTACCGTGACACGATAAATACTTCTTTCGTCACCTAGACACTTGATGGCATTCTACTGCAGTTTTGTGTGACCGATGAGACCCATGGAATGATTGGCTCGAGACAGCCAACTAGAGCTTCTGTTGATTGCCTTCAATTTCTGCTCTGGCTGGTCCTCTGCAGCTTTCGAGTCATTATTTTTTTTTTAATTGCTGTTACAAAATGAAAATATAAATAAATTACTAATAATTTATTTATCAGTTGGTCAATTTTTTTTTTTTAAATTCATGTCTTGTTAGGTAGGCCCACTATAAATAATTGTTTAAAATTTCAACTTCATCCGAGAATGTGTGTTGGATTAATAACGTCTACAGTTATATAAGGGACAAAACCCCACTTATTTAGCCATATTTGTAAATACTGAAGGATTAATTTCCCTTTTTAGTAAACAATACATTAATTAATTACCAGTATTTAATTGACTGAGTTTTAAAAATTGTTTCTCGTATTGTGGTCACCATTGAATAATTGTATAAACTTTCAACTTGATCCGACAATGGGTTCGAGAGAAATAAAGTGTTAAAATTTTCTACCAGACAGACAGAGTTGTAAAAAATCCCAGACTTTTCCAAGCCACAAGATCTGCGATCTCTCGCTATGGTAGCATTTTTGAAACAGACATTACAAGAGCATATACCTTGACATTTTTTGTTTTTTTTTTTGATGAACTATGATGCTGTTTCTAATTTATTGTAATGTACAAGACATTTTTTTTTTACAAAGCTTATAAGAAGTCATTCTGTCTGGTAAACGTTTCAACATGTTTCACCCTTCTATTTCCCTTTCTCGACTCAAGTCAAAACTTAGTACAATTATTCATTGAATCTAACAAGCTTTTCATTCTCTGATCAAGTTGAAATTTTGTTTAATTATTCATAGTTGATGACGATACAGAAATCAATCCAAAAATAAATCAATAAATCATTTAGTACTAATATATATATATATATATATATTTTAAAATATATAGTTGAAAGGGAGCTTAGCCCTGTAATTTTCAGTAAACCATTCCTCCTTTTCTTCTGATACCAAAGAAAATGTTTTCATTTTTTTTCCTGCAATGTTACACTGGTTGTTAAGAGTTGCATATCTTCCCTCCAACTGTTTCAGCTTGTGTGTATGAGAAGCAGCCGTGGTCTGTCTGTGATGTGGAGACAAAGCAGAAACAAAGGGACATGATTCTAATTAAAGGGAACTCAACTCAATGTGTCCCCAAGAAGACAATCACCAAAGCCTGCAAGAAAAGTAGGTCTCCATTTGTTGTGTAAATGTCGTCAACACTCAATAAATACCGCCAATGCTAGGGGCTAGGACAAAAATCTGTACACAAAATATTTGCTGTTTAAATTAATTAAAGGCAGTTTTGCACGTGTGTGTGTGTTTATATATGTATATATCTGTGAGTGTGTGTTTGTGTATTTTAACTAGAGAGAAAGAGATCTACATATAAATAGTTTTGTTTTTCAAATTATTCTATACAACGAAGTCTTGTAAAGGGCCAGAATCATTCTTTCACACTTCTTGTTCTAAACAGATCTATACTTAAATAAATCCTAATACATTTTAGGATTAGAAATACTAAACACTAGCCAGGGCCGTATTTGAGGGAGGTGGCGTTACAGACCCTGGGTCTCCATAACTAAGGATCCTTTACAAAAGAGATTTTTTTTTAAATTTCTAATTTCAACTGCTAAGTTTTTATTTTCTAACATTTTTTTGGGGGTGGCAAAAATGTTGTAGGCTTAATTAACAAGTATATCTAAATACAAAATTTAATTTTAGAAGATTATATTTTGAAACATTATAAAGGCTAATTCATAGTTTTCCCTATTAGTTACTCTACTAGTAATTATTTTCCCATTGACAATTATTAAAGTTATTTTACGAAATTGTGTCAGGGTAGGTTCAAGCTTGTGTGCAGTTGTAATCAGAGATTATTATAAACATGACTGGGTAAGACATATTGGAAGAATAATGTATCTGTCGGGTGTTTTTATTTAAAACGTGTTAATATTTTGACCGAGCGTGATGTGTCAAGAATCACTTAAATCATTTTGAGTTTATGATTGCTTCACATCTTGTGCACATATTAATAATAATAGCACTCTTTATTATCCATAATTGGGAAGCGTGGTCGAGAGGCTAAGAGGCGCTTGAATTTGGCTTCGCTTGGCTACCTAATCGACACCCGACTCGGGCAAAGTTTTGTTTACTGAGCGCCCAAAGGCAGCACGGAAAACAAACTCCTAGATACCCCCTCCCCCCACTGGTCCACAAATGAGATTGGACCAAAGCGCTCTGATCATGCTATATAAGCATGAAAGTAGCGCTATATAAAAGCTATAATAATAATAATTTGCATTTGTTTATTGAGTTACTTCCCTTTAAATGTAGCTTGACTGGTGTTATCCTGCTGTGTGTTCTTTCCGAAGAACTAGCAGTGAAGCATTGCTTGAAGTTTAGATTTAGACTTGTTATATAATAGGAAACCCGTGTGTGTATTTATCCTCCCTAGACTTTTGTGTTTCTATTGACCAGCGTGTAGGTACGACAGAAGTGAATGGGGCGCCTGTGATAAGGTGACACGCCAGAAACAGAGGCAGCTGACCCCAAAGAGCAACTCCCTTCCTCAGTGTACGCCCACGGTAGAGACGAGACCCTGCTATGTTAGAGCTGAGTTAACAGCAGCCAAACCTCACAGTAAGTCAGACAGTATTGACGTTTAAAGTTTGGGCTTGAATCTTACGTTGGTCGCCAGCAGTAGCGGTCTTAGGGGGTGGCAAGTGGGGCAATTGCCCAAAGTCCCGCGCCTAAGAGGGGTTCCGTGATAGGGATTTCCTTGTCACCTTCAGTTTCGAAAACCAGACCAGTTCTCATAAACTAGGACTTGTTGCTCAATATTTCCTGACATCTTTATATTAGCCTATATCAATTACCATGTAAGCTCTAAACATGACATTTTTGGTTTCGAAATACCGATCACTTTCGGTAGAGACTGCATCTTTGGACTTACGAATTGTACATTCTAATCGGCTATCACTGTTTAACCGTAGTTTAACGGTTTACCAAGGCATAAAAAAACACGTAACAGGAAGCAACCAATCAAAATCGTTTATTTTGTAAATAAAGAGTCATACAGTACTGCTATGTCGCATTACAGAATAAAAAGAATTGGTTCGTTTACAGTAAATATAGCCTACTGTTACTTCGGGGAAAAAAATGGGGCAAGGGTGTGTGAGAAGGATTCCTTATCTGGTAGTGTGGCCTAGCTCGTAGAGTTATTTCGGCCAATCAGCATTCAAAAAGTTTGACGGTTGACGTATTCCTCTTTTTCTCCAATAGGCTACTGTGCATATACATCGGGTGGCCGTGTGAAAACCCATGTTTCGGTCATCCTTAACTACACGTTTGATAATAGCCACAAAGAGCACACGTCTTTTACATAGCCTATATTGGACGTATCAGTTCCAGTTAGCGTGATGTGGTGCGATATATAAAGTCTTCCCTTGCGGCTCAGTCTTCCCTTGCGGCTCAGTTTCCCGCCTATGACATTCGCCCAGGGCCGCGCGTACTGCTAAGGCGTCTCTGCTACAACATTGGGAGGGGGTAGACATACATTTCCAACATGCCTGTCAAGAATCGTATCACGAAAAAAAAGAATTGTCCATTTCAATGGAACAGAACGATGCGACTGTGGGCACAGGAGACGCAGGATACAACGAACAGCTAGCTATTTATAGTTTTTCTGCCCTGTATAAAAATGTCCAATAGTAGAGCTGGGGATATATATATATAGCTGTTCGTTATATCCTGAGTCTCTGTTAATTCTTTTGGGACACACACCCCCTCCCGTTCAGGTGGGGGCCTGGGTGGGATTTTCACATTCTCCCCCTCCCTCTGATATATTATCAATTACATTCTGAACATCACGTAAGTAGATCTAGCTCTTGATTAATTTAGGACTTTAGGATAAGTTGAAATATATTTGAGAAAAAAAAAGATTATTTTTTCCTATCATAGTTTATATATTACTTTTAAGACTAAGACAAAAACTACTTTATTGATCCTTATGAAATTTGTTGTGATTACAAGGACTCTTTTCTCATATAAAGACAACACAACAGAAACATACACATCAATAGAAAAGACAGATTTGTAAATATCTCTATGGTGTTATTTTACCTTATGACAATATTTTATTTATTAGTGGTTATTTGTGTTGTTGTTTTAGTTTTATTCTTGTTGAATAATGGCCAAATTTGACATTCATTTGATACTGAAAAATGATTTTTGTGTGTGCATATGAACCCCAGAATGTCGCTACATGCCTGGCACTTGGTCCGAGTGTGACCCACGAAGTAACACCATGACCATGGTCATGACATCCAAAACAAGAGACCATGTGTGTCAGAAGTACAAGAAACTGTCCAGGAAATGTAAAGCAGGTCAGTTCATGGATCTCTAGGTCTGTTTATACGTTATAACTTTACTTCCCCTGGTCTTAACCACCTGCAGGACTGCAGCTGAAGGCAGCGGACTAGGTTCGAACTTAGAACCACTGGAACAAACGCCTGTACAGCACGACAAATCTACACCAGGGCTGATTTAAGACAATGCAAGACTACAGCTGCTCAGGGTCTCGACCTTAACCCTTTAGACTCGTGTGGTAGTTTAGCTTCCAAACATTAGGATTGTAATTCCATTTTGTATGCACTCATTGTAAAAAAGCTCAGCACTTTAAGGGTTAAAGGTGACTGTATGTTTTGTTGTTTTTTTTTAAACAAAATATGCGTATTAAATAAAAAAAATGGAAATAAAGTTAAAGTTACACGTTTCGTTATTTCAAACTAGAGTAGACTTTGAAGCTCTTTTAATATAATTCTGTTACATTTAATATTGAGGCATAAAGAGGGTCAGGGTCCTCTAATCCAGCCTATGATCTCCACCTACTAAAATCCTGCACTAATCTGCACACTGAGAAATCCAATTATTTTGATTGATGCTGTACTAAAGACTCGTTTGAAAGATGCTCTTTGAGAACAGAGAGCCGAATTTTATTCACTACACCATACAATATATGGAACTTTGATGGATTGAAAGTATTTACAAATTTTCTTGTTTTTTAGAATAAAAAAAAATAACGATACATAGCTAAAAGATGAAAAGAAAAATTAGTATCTTAGAATTTACACTTCAATGTAGACTTAGGACATAAACTGCCATGTAAGCGTAGGACATAAACTGTCATGTAGACTTAGGTCATAAACTGTCATGTAGACTTAGGACATAAACTGCCATGTAGACTTAGGTCATAAACTGTCATGTAGACTTAGGACATAAACTGTCATGTAGACTTAGGTCATAAACTGTCATGTAGACTTAGGACATAAACTGTCATGTAGACTTAGGTCATAAACTGTCATGTAGACTTAGGACATAAACTGCCATGTAGACTTAGGACATAAACTGTCATGTAGACTTAGGACATAAAC